>LGRX02017538.1:95399-116935 GCA_001247695.2 Cymbomonas tetramitiformis
GCATCGATCGAGCATCCGGCATCTACCTTGGCATCGATCGAGCATCCGGCATCTACCTTGGCATCGATCGAGCATCCAGCTCTAGCTTGGCATGCTGCTGTTGAATTGCAACAGAGCACGCGCGCCAGGTTGGAAGTGTAGGATGCTCCTGGGCATGCCTGCGATCCGCTCGGGTGGGCAAATAAGTCATGCGTGAATTGAACTGATCCTTGCTTTTTTGCACCCCACGGTTGCCCTTGCTCACCGTTGCAGACAGGTAGGCGCGCATCCCAGGGCAATCCCAGAATGGCTATCCCTTCACGCGTATCCTCCCCCCTAAACGAAAAGCACATGATAGGTGTGTCACCGAATCACACCGTGAACATGGGGAGGTATATCATCGTATACTTCTTAGCTATCTTAGGTATCTGTTCTCCTCACCTCCAAATTTCTATACATACCACATAACAGGCCTTTCGTGTCCTAATTTGGAGGGCAGACGCGTGCTCCACACCCAGGCAGCATTCCGAGGTATCTGCTCGGATTGAACCGGGACGTTGCTCAATCTCGTTTGGTGTTGCGCTTCAATGTGCACGAGAAGCAAATGTGGGCCACATGTTTGCGCGCCAAGGATCTGACATACATATCGAGCTCCCTCTGCCATCTAACAGCAGGAGATGGCCCCTGGCATCCACGGCCTTCCGGCAGAGGCGGCACGACCAGTCCCTGCTGCAAAATCGAGTTTATGCCAGGTCAGCAGGACGCCAGCAGCAACGGGGCGCCGAGGTAGGGTTGGCATTCACCTGTGGGGGCCCTTAAAGCGAGCCAGGCGAGATGAGGCGAACAGCAACACATCAGATTGCGTTAGCCGGCCTGCCCACGCGTCCTCTAGCACAATGGCTGCCTTGACTGTCTCCCCAAGCATCGGATCCGGCAGTCCATACACGGCCACTTCGTGCACCCCCTCCATCTGCTTTAATACAAGCTCCACATCGGCTGGGTACACGTTCTCTCCTCCCACGATAATCATGTCCTTCTTGCGGCTGGCAATCATGATATAGCCATACTGGTTGATTGTGGCGAGATCACCGCTCGCTAGCCAGCCGTCCACAAAGGCCTGCCGCGAGTCCTCCGGTCGCCCCCAGTACTCCTTGAATAGGGTGTCGCCGCGCACCCATACTTCTCCCACCTGTGGCAGCCCACTTGACCATCAGTACCCTACCTCCCTTGAATCATGGGGCGCCCCACGGAAGACGTGCACCGCCCGTGCCTTCAGCGCGCCGAAGCGCACCTCCAACTAGCATCAGTGTATGCGAGAGATGGCTCCGCATATACACTCGTAGCATTCAGCGCTCCAGCCAGGGGTCATACCCTTTTGGTCTTCTCTGAAATATGCCGCATGTGAACCGCCACTAAATTGCATCTGGTGGCGTTTATACAAAGTGTCTATTCAAATTGCAGTATAATGTTGAGACTCGTTCCGCCAATATACATGTGTGGGTATTGTTACGGCTGCTAGTCGCGCAATATACATGTGTGGGTATTGTTATGGCTGCTAGTCGCGCGATGCGCGAGCTCGTGTAAGGACTAATGTGCTGAGAGAGGGCACCTGGACTCCGTCGTGCGCCACCGGCTTGCCAGCGTCGTCCCGAATCTCGATTTCAGTATGGTGGAACGGGTGGCCGCAGGTGCATTTCAGTAAGAAGACCTCTTCTGGCGTCATGTTATGTTTATGTGCCAGCTGAGCAGGTACTGTGGAGACACAGATCCTGCCTGAGGCCTCGGTCATACCGTATGACACAAAACAATCACAGCTGAAGGTTGTCATGATATCTCGAATAAGCTGCTCATCCACTCCTGCATACAACCGAGTACATCCTGAGCGGTATAAAGCACACACTCTACAGGCATCTGCATCACCATGCCAGAGCAGGTATGCACGCACGTGGAGGCAGGTGGGGCCCATCGCGCGCCACTGTTCAGAAAACGAGCAGCAGAATCTTCTAAGGGTGCATTTTGCGGTTCCGCATCGCGTGTGCACCTTACCACATGAGGTGGTTCAGGCCGTGCAGCACCCCACAGCGTGCAATGGAAATACGAGGAGCTAATTAACTCAACATGCACACTCACTACAAATGCTCTGGGCCTGCTGCAAGCAGTGAGAATGCTGAAGAGTGCCTGAAAATAAAATGTTACAGGGTAACAAGAAGCCAGTCAACCTAAAGCATGCAACCTAAAGCATGTCACCGACGGCGCCACAACCAGACACAAGACAGAGTCTGTGATAGGCTGAGAACATCTGCCCGCAGGTCTACTGCACAGAGAAGTGTACGATACATCTGACTCGCTGGAACCTAAGCACATAGGCACGCATATTTGAGCATTGTCTATCAAGTAATCAATCAGAGATCAATGCGAGTTTTGGATTCATACACTGAATGGCATGAAATGCGCCGACAAAAGCCAGCCCACCATCATCTGAGTGGAAATGAAAAGCATTCAGGAACAGGGTGGGGTCCTGCCGAGATACCACCCACTTCGACACATCCCAAACCGATTGCAAAGTAAACCCACCATACACATAAATCACGACCGGAAAAATGTGCGTTAGCAGGAAGCTCATCCAGGTTTGCTCTGCAGGTACGGCTGCAGTGCAACACACATTGAATGGCATGAGATCCGCCAACAAAAGCCAGCCCACCATCATCCCAGTGGATGTATGAAGCAAATCAGGAGCAGGGCGGGGCCGTGGCAAGATATCAACGACTCCGACACATCCCAAACCAAGCGCAAAGCAGACCCACCACACACATGAATCAGTATCCTGCTGCTGCCGGAGCAGTCAGTGCTTAAGGATCTCGCGATGAGGCAATTGAAATATGCGCGTGTGCGGATGTAAATGGCTTTAGATCTTTTGAGTGTCCCATAGACTCTGGGTTTCCAAAAAACTAAAATATGAGGACCTGACTGGAAAGCGCAAAATCGTTTCAAGCGGGTTTCTTAAGCGAGGATGGATCATACAAGTCATTTGAGCATTCCATGAGGCAGCGGACACATACATACTCAGAAGGTTTGAAACGAATATGGGCTTCCTCAAGCATTGTGCAGCAAAAGCTTGTTTTCACCTATTTGGGTGCCTCGACTGACCAAATATTTCATCAGATGAAAGACTTCACCAAACAAATACACTTACCATTTACAACTGTAAATTTGGTGCAAGTGAAGGACTGACAAACACATTTTAAAGAAGCTGCTCAGCCACTGCGAAATGGTGAACCTTTTCTAGCAAGCGATATTTGTGGGAGACCAATACTATCACTTCGGTTTTCAGTTTCACAGGCACGAGAACCAGACATCCGCAGTGAGTCAGAGGATTGGCCACCACATCGGTCGGCTTGCCAAGTTCGGAAGCAAAGGCTGAACAGTGGATGATACCTGCCCCGCCCATAGAAACAGTGCGAAGATTGAAACTGCAGTTAGCTGTCACGTTCTTCAACAGAAGGCGTGCCATCGCTGGCGTGAAGATGGTCACAGTAATACGTAGAGAATGTAGAAGATCAATAGCCACCTCTGGCCTGCAGTACACCAACCACGGCAGGCCACTCACCAAGCACAGCACAAGGAGGAGGTAGGCGGGAAGCCTCCTGAGCTACAAGGCGTTCAAGTGAGAACACCTGGACGGCCAAAAGGACGCTGCAGTGTTTGCAGTGTACAACACCGACCTTCAGATCATATCTACAATAGACATTGGGTGATGCAACTGCATGCGACCTGATAACGTTCCTCTTGTGCGTGACGCTTTTCGCTTTCAAAACTTTCACGCACCTGAATTTATTCATGAGCACGTGTAGTCCTCCAACGAAGGTGACGCCGAACACGGCCCAGACATCAAGGACGTGGAAGAAAGGAGCCATATGAAGCCAGGAGTCACTGCTTTTGAGCTCGTACGCGTCCACACAACCAGCGGCGTGCTCGTACACGTTGCCTTGCGTTAACAGAACACCTTTTGGCTTACCAGTCGTGCCACTGCAAGAGCACAGAGAGAAGACTGAGCCCCTGGACACCGATGCAATATGGGCAGGGGCAGCGCAAGAATGTGAGAGAGCAAATTTGCAAGCAGCGGGTGCAAGTAAGGGTGGCTTGCTGCCGCTGAGCAGAGCGATATGTGCTTGCCAAGCGTTCACTCGGGCGACCGGGCAAAGCATCATCCTGCAGGAAAGTTCCGAAGTGCACTTGAGACCCTTCTCTCTTCTTGTCAGGCTGAAGAAAGGTGTGGCGACGGCGGCAGAGAAGAGAATTGTCGCATACGAGCCAGAACCGACAGCGGCATCCCAGCAGAGTCGTTCACTAGCGGAAGCAGGAGAGACCAAAAAAGGAATGCAAAGGCATGTCACAGAGGACAATGGCAGGCACCGAGCACTCGATCTTTCGCACCTTGTGTAGAAAATGGAGAATCCTTGTTCTCTGCTTTCCTGTAGATCTTGCTCTCCTCGAACCGGGGGCTCTTGCACTTGGGTCTGCAGCATCACTTTCAAAAAGGATGTCTCTAACGTCTCAGTAAGCTCAATTGCGGTTCCGGAGGGTGCTGGTACAGAAGGCTCGTTATCACCGCCAATCCATATGATTCGGCAATGAGGGGACACGAGAGTTTCTTGATGTTTTGTGTCGTCGCTCGGGTTGTCTTGAATGGCCTCAAACACTTTTCGAAGGTGTCCTTGAAAGCTTTTATGGCATATTATCCATTTCGGTCTTGTGTCCTCCACCATATACGCATGTTCTGTTGGGGCCAATTCAGTGTTGAGATTCACACCTATTACGAGTAGTTGAGCCAGTGCAAAGTGAGCCACCATGAGTTCGCGACAGTTATATGCGAGTAACGCAACACGATCCCCGACATTCAAGTTGTTCTCCTTGAAAAAGCTAGCGAGCTTCAAGACATCCGAACACAAGAGCGAATATGGAAGAACGACTCCAGCATCGACGGTGGCGGAGTGGCTTGAGTTCCGCCGCTGCAAAAGCGAGCTGGATATGATCGACATCCCACTCTCCCTCTTTCGTCCACTAAACGCACCCTCTGCCACAAACACAGCAGTGAATAGCTCGATGGAAGCCGGCAAGAACGGACTCGGGCCTCGCCGCGCAGCAGTTCCTTTACAACCCGTCCGGTGAACACCTCAGCCGATTGCACACACCAAAGCTCCTCTCACCACAACCCATTGGAAATCATTTTCCCGGGCAGCATCTCCTCTTCCCGTTGCTCTCTGCAATTGCGTCTTGTCTAGTACGACAAATCGTAACGACAAATCAACTCGAGTGATTCACACGTACTGTATGAAGTTATGTTAATACCTGTACTGTACCCTCCCGTCCGGAGGGCCCATCGCATGCGGCGTTTAATCATTAATCCTTTATAAATGCGTCGTCGTTGTCGTCGTCGTCGTTGGCGACACTTTGTGATCAGGTTTCATGCTGTGGACGCGATCGGACGATTGTACAAACGGAGTGTAAGCCGTAGGATTGCGTAGGATGGCGTAAAAAGTCGCGAAATTCGCCGATCGCGTGGGTTTCGTCAAATTTCGCGACTTTTGAAGATTTCGCGGTCAAATTTCGCGATTTTACCCCCCAAATTTCGCGAAATTTCAAAAAAAATTGACCAGAGAAAAAGCACCCAAATTTCGCAAAGAATTTCGCGAAATGTAGGGAAGGGGTGAGTCACCACCAAAACCAATGCTCGCAGCCGCGCTCAGCCGGCAGAGGCCGAGGCAGAGGCACGGACCGTGTTTGAATGATGTGAATGTAGCGTCACGATGGCGAGAAGAATGCATGAACAATGAAGATGGTGCTTTGCGGAATGCTTAGCGGTTGTGGTGGAATGCCCAACCATAATGTAAACTCTTGGGGACGAAACCCTAAATTGTAATGAACTTTAAGCCTGCGGGCTGTTTTTTCCGTGTGTTTCAGGTCTTGAATTGTCTGAGGAAGAGATTGGCGAGGCCGTCCCCTTGTGTGAGCAGGACGTTCCTGTGCCTCACGTTGCGGGTAGACTTAGGGCGCGTGCTTCTTTTTGGCGGACCTTCGTGCGCTCTTCGTACGTAATGTCTTGGATCGAGAACGGTTTCAATTTGAAGTTTAAGGATGGCAGGGTTCCGCCTCGCGTGCACGACCTGCCTAATCACGTCTCTGTTGTTAGGCATACTGCCTTTGTCACTAAGGCGGTGCAGGAGTGTGTGCTTATGGGCGCCTTGAGAGAAGTCTCGAGGAAGCCGCGGGTTGTCCTACCTTTAATGGTGGACGACTCTCGGGACAAATTGCGGTTGATCTTCAACGGTAAGTGGCTCAATGCTTTACTAATCTTTCCTAAGTTCAAGTACTGTATGAACACCTCCAACCTTTCATAGACTTGCTTAACCTTTCATAGCACCGGCCGGGTTCCATTCACATATGTGTCATATGTGTCATGCAAGCTGGGCTATGTAGCCGCAACTGATTAGAAAACCTAGATTGTGACACATTGTTCAATGTTTTCCGGGTTTCCCGGTTTCCGGGTTTGTGAGGTACTCCGTACTTGTACACGTGTATTGTGCTACTGTATATAAACGACTAACAAGTGGTCATATATAATTAATATTAGTATACTTCATATATAAATCGATCCTAGGGACTGTATGAAACTCAGATCCGACATCGCATCGTCGTCCTTGCCATCAGAACTGAAGGAAGCTCCACCCCCCATCGCGTCGCATGCGTCGTATGCAATGTCGATATTTAGCATCCAAGGGCTGGTGGTAGCTAAGCAAATGTTGGCATCCCTAAAGTATGGTCCAACACATTATGTATATCAAAGAGATCCACGGCTGGTGGTAGCTATTCGTTGACTGGTGGTAGCTACCACTTACACGTCGGATTTCGTGGACACTGGTCGCATGTAATGTCCAGCTCGCTCTAGAGAGCTTCGAGCTTGACCTATTGGCTATCTGATAGGCTCTGACGTATGAGAAACAGATTCAGAATGAGAATCGCAGTTTCATATCCGCAGTTTTATATAAGGCCTACAGTAACACTTGAAGTTTTATACCCTCCCGTCTCCGACGGAGGGCCCATGCGGCGTTTAATGTGTCGTGGAGGACGAGTACGTCACACTTTTGTGATCAGGTAGGTGGTCGCCAGGTTTTACGACATGTGACGCAGTCCGCAAAGCTCCCAGAATGAAAGTTGGTGACAGTGTCATGAGCGTTGGGAATTATACACAGGAGCTCGCAGAGCTCGAGCTCCCAGAGTGCAAGTTGGTGACAGTCTGAGACAGTGTCACAGGACACGGTGACGATGACGCCCGCAAAGCGTTGTCGTTGTCGTCGTCGACACTTTGTGTTCAGATAGGTGGTCGCCAAGTTTCACGACATGTGACGCAGTCTGCAAAGCTCCCAGAATGCAAGTTGGTGACACAGGTCCAAAAAAAAGTGTACTACGGGTGTGGGCGGAGCCCACTGGGCCGGTGGGAAAAAAAATGGGGTGTGGAAGCCCCCAACTGGGGGAAGTGTACTTACGGGGTGTGGGCGGAGCCCCCACCTTAATCGGGGGAGGTAGGGGGTGTGGGCGGAGCCCCCCACTGGGCTCACCTGGGGAAAAAAGTGTACTTATGGGGGTGGGGGCGGAGCCCCCACGGCGCGGTCTCGAAATTCCGAGTGGGGTGTGGGCAAAGGGCTATCTTAAAGAATTCCGGAGTAACGGGGTGTGGAGGGGGCGGAGCCCCTCGGGCGCGTCTTAAACACACCCACCGTCCCGTCCACATCCTTAAAATGACCCACTGATGATAAAAACAAAGCAAGAGACGCTATCAGCACCATCAAGGGTGACACCACTGATCTCGATCTTAAACGGGATAATATTGACGGCAGCCCCATAACAGTGAGCAAGCTCATAGCTAAAAATAAAGAGACAGACAACATAGAACAATGTTTAACCCTTAAACCGTTTCCTGGGTCATATATGACCCAAGGGTACCTAAAATTGATTTATTAAGCCGTCCAAAATCCAAAAAAGCTTTTGAAAACAGTTTTGAAAAGGTCTCCCTTATGCGCATCAAACTACGTGCCCAATGTTCCTCAAAACTGTCGCATGCTTCCAAGATCTAACGATGAAGAGTGTGAAAATCGTTTGACACAACACACGGTTATGGTTTGCGCGTATAAATACGCATGCTCAACCCTATTTAGGTCACGTTACATCTTCAACACATAGCTAGGCGCTATGCAAAACATGCTAGGGTCACGATTAGGGTTTGTACGGGGCAGTGGATACGCATTCAGCGCCGCAATGCGTGAGATATACATTCATTGGTGACATCGCATTTTCACTCGATGCTCAATTTTGAACAATGCAGTACGATGCGCCTTTGAAATACGTTTTAAGCGGTATGCTCAAAACGCAAATCGGCCTTCGTATGCGGCGGCTATATGGAAAACACTGACTTCAACCAAAACCAAAAATAGTTATGACGGTTTAGGGGTTAAAATGGCACAACAAACCCAAGGAATGGTGGATTCACCTTAATAGCCCATGGCATGCAGCTCATTTACTCTCTAGAGGAAAGGGGATGCCAGAAGGTGGTCTCAACCTAGGCCATAACGACAAAGATAACATCTGGCATATAGGTTCGCCACACCTACTAAATAAGAAAGATGTAAATGCCTATCTCAAACGACACCTTTCATTCAACTCACTGGAAGTTAAGAAAATCACGAAATCCAGTACAGATGATCACATGACCAGCTGGGATATTCTTCTACAACCCCATATGCCTGCTAAATTCTGGAACCTGTACGGATCTGAGATGCATTCGGAAAAAATAGACTGCACCACCCATTTATTCCAATACGCTACAGGCTGGGTGTCCTACACTGAGAGACTACATAGCACACTTGAAATGGATAATGCATCGGAAGCAGCTAGAAACGGCGGCACCTGCCTCAAGGAAATGCATCCTGACGCGACATGGGATACCCTGCACAAATTGGCACATCAGGCGGCAAGTGACGCCTTTGGCACCAAGAATCTGAACAAAACTGGGAGGTCAGAAAAACCATCAGCATTATCTAACTATATATACAAATGGCTAAACACAGTACACCGCACCATCAAATATCTGGATACAAGAACTCATGTTAGCAACATTCCGAAGCAAGCCAAAAAGGCTGCCCGCACACTACCGTTTGCCGCGCTCCAACCCAAACTCAATGAAGCAGCAGTCACATGGAGATTACGATTGCATGAAAATTATGTAATAATCAGAAATGCTTTTCAAAAAAGCAGGGACACCGACATTGAACGACGCAAACTTCGAGAAAAAGAAGCCCTGCAGCATCTTTTCTCAACTAACCTTTCGAGGTTTCTAGACACAGTCATGGGAAAGATGAAACCTACTGAAAAAGGTGCAGCCGCTACCCCAGGTAGTGATGGAAAGATACCTGAGATAAAGACAGAAAGACTTAACACAACACTAGATGAATACAAAAATAAAAAATTATTTTCTACTAACCCGAATGAGCCGGATGAACTCCCACAGTGGCTCACTGACATTCTCAAGGATAGCCCTAAAATCCCCGATACGGCCGCTGCGAGACTACTGCCAGAAATCACGCACAAAGAACTTCAACAAGCATACTCGGACTGTGGTATCTCCACAGCACCAGGACCCTCAGGAATGAGATACTCGCAGTGGATCAAGGGCCCAGAGAATTTTCAAGAAGTTACTGTCTCACTTTTTAACCACATTCTTATAACTGGGAGATTTCCCAAGAGTGCAAAATCTGGAGTTATCCTTCCAATCCCTAAAAACCCCTCTGCACCATGTACAATAGATAATTCCAGACCTCTCACAATGTTGGAAACGGGTCTTAAGCTATTTAACACAATAATTGCTAACCGTCTCAAAACAATACTTAACACCCACCCCATTCTCTTTCCCATTCAAGATGCCTTTCTTCCGAATAAAAACATAGATGACTCACTCCAAATTTTGAACGAAGTAATATCGGATGCCAATAGATACGACAAAGACCTCCACGTAGTTTACCTGGACCTCAAACAAGCATTTGACAGAGCTGAATTCTGGATGAGCAATTTAGCGCTCAGAAAGTTGAGACTCCCATCACAAATAATTAACATCATCTCAGACATCACCAATGATGCCTCTAGAATGGTACTCACTGAAGAAGGCCTCGCAGATGAATGGTCCCTCGAATGCGGAGTTCCTCAGGGTGAAGTTTTGAGCCCACTAAGGTTTGTAGCCATTATGGACATTCTGGCAATTTGGCTAGCAAAAAGAGCAAACGGTGTAAACCCGACAGGAACCACATATGGATATGAACTGAACTCGGAACGCCATAGACCAGACAAACCAGGAAATAATGTTATTCCTCCCTCCCAAAACCTATTAGAAAAGGACACCACTTTAAATATCTTTGCACGGTTCTTTTGTGATGACATCATTCTCGTGGGGAAAACTAAAGACGAAGTTCAAGACATGCTAGGTATAGTTAATGAATTTATGAGCTTCATCGGTATTCCCATCAATGTTAAGAAATCCAAATACTCTTACAGAAAGCGCAGGGCAAAACGGTAACGCGATATGACCTGTCCGATGATTTACTCATCTCAGGGGGTCATCTGGAGCCCAATACAAATGACTCAAGTCCTTCCATTGATTCGAAGTGGATACCCCCTGAGTCACCAGAATTCCTCGATTTCTCCAACAGCAAAGAGGTAAACAGATATCTCGGAGTATGGTTTGCACTAAATGGGGAATGGGACAAACAGGCGGAAATCCTTATCGACAGACTTAAATCTACCCTAATATCCATCCAACTGCAACACATGACTCTACACCAGCTAAGATATGTTATAAATGCGGTTGTAGTTCCGAGGATGGCATACCCCCTTAAAGTTACCTCAGCAATTGCCAACTCCTCAAAGAATGTCGCAATTGAATTAGACAAAGTGATAGCTTCGTTTATAATTAAATATTTGGGCTGCCCGGTTGACACTAATCACCAAATAATCTGGACAGCAGTCTGTCAAGGCGGCTACGGTATTGATAGTGTCTTTGATGTTGTAACCGCGTCGTGTATTACTGAAACTATGAACACCCTGTGTTCTGCAGATGAACACGAATATTGGCAACACAACCACACGGACCGTATCACCGATCCCCACCTCATCTCACTATACCGTAGAAACAGCAATCTATGGCTTAAAATAATAATTCAAAACATGAACAACGAAATGGGTAAAAATGCCATCTCGGGTTTCCCCTTATCACACTATGCAACCTACAGTCACACTAAAGACAAACGCTTTAACTGGTTTAGGCGTACAGGTCACATTATGGCAAAACTTGGATACGCTATCGACTCTAAAAATTACCCTGAAAATGAAGCGGGTGAAACCACATTAATCACCACCCTTCCCAGACAACTCTACATGTCGAGGAATGTTACCTCCGCAATACAAAAATACAACCTCAAGCACACAGGTTCCTTTCTAGCTCCCTGCGGTGGAATGTTAAAAAACTGGCAAGAAGGTAAAGGCTTTTTCAGGCTGAACGGTAATAGACCCCCTGGATGGCTAACCGAAATCGAAAAGGAAATGCTTCAAAACCCTGTAGATTTGGACCCACAGGCTAGATATGTCAAGAAACAATATAGAGACAACATAGTACCCCCCGACACGGGTGAATTTCATTGGAAAGGAAATGGTGACCGAAATTCCATCTCTCTTATTCACATTACCAATATTGACTTAGAGGCCATGTCAATACAATATACAGAATACAGTAACAATGCCATAAACCCTAATGTCTTTGTCAGAATCGAAGGTACCAACAGTTTTCAATACGACTTTGAATATAGCATCACCAATGACGGTTGCATCCTAATTCCAGCAGGTTCTATTTTCGAATATAATGACCATATGGACCCGCCCTCTTCTGTCCTTGCTACAGTCAGTGATATTAAC
The DNA here is from genome assembly GCA_001247695.2 of Cymbomonas tetramitiformis. Classification (NCBI taxonomy): domain Eukaryota; kingdom Viridiplantae; phylum Chlorophyta; class Pyramimonadophyceae; order Pyramimonadales; family Pyramimonadaceae; genus Cymbomonas; species Cymbomonas tetramitiformis. The sequence goes on from LGRX02017538.1 coordinate 107,391, forward strand.
TCACACTATGATTACATCTCAGACAGACAGTATGAGACCATTATTGCCAGAATGAAAAATTCAAACTGCGGAGGAAGAAAGTGAATACAGCTGCCCTAGCGACTCGGAAGAAGAATCCACCCCCAACGCCGAAAAGAGCAAACAAATGGAAGATTATGATATGGCAAGCGATGGTTCTCTATTTGCTGGAAAGAAAACAGCATGCAGTGGGGCAGCATATGCCATAAAAAACTTTGACAACGGGATGCCACTTGTACGGAAGATGAATATCCCCCCCTCAAGAACTTTCTCCGCATCGGGGCTTCTTATCAAGGAAGATATCCAAAACCCGAGTAGCACATCTGCTGAAATTGCGGGACTGCGATTTCTACTCACAGAACAAAAAGAGAAACTCCTCAAATCCATTACTCCAATGGTACATGCCATTGACTCCATGGCAGCAATATCTGCGGTAACAAAGGATGGCAGGTCCATGAGTGCTCGGGACAAATTACGTGAAGCTAATCGCAGAGATGTGCAGGCTGTTCGCCTACTGCTAGAAGAACTTGGCTTTTACAGTGAAGGAGACCACAGTAAAATCATCCTTAAATGGATTAGGGGTCACAATAATGACAAAGTCCATGACAGAGTGGACCGTACTGCTAAAAGAGCCTCATTCAGAGGGGGCTGTTTAGACATCTCCCGCTACGACCCTGCCGAGGAACTACCCTTCTCATTATTATTTTTTGAGGTCCCTATTTTAGGCGATATCCGTAGTCACATCAGAAGAATTCAACGACTCTCACACTATCATAATTGGAGAACTCTACAGTCCCAAGGGAAGTACCTGAGAATGCTCAACGAGAATAACACCGCCCCCACTAAAGATATTTCCAAAATAACACCTAAAGCTTTCACCGCTTCTAGAAGTAGAGAACTCCTGGGTCTTCAAGCCTCTCCCGCACGCTTATTTAAACTGGGGGAAATCGGGACTGAAAACTGCCCCTACTGTCAACAGAATACAAAATGCACCTTCGAGCACATCCAACTTGAATGCCCAGGACATAATAATAGTTTGTATAGTCTTAGAACAACCCAAGATAGCGAACTAAGGAAAATCATCGCTGAAGAAATCTCAGAAAAGCCTAAACTACTAAACCCTGGAAAAGGTACCACATACATCAAAACACAACCATCGAAACTTTTTCCACTTGCTGACCTAAGACAGGAAATGAATGAGGAATTATACTTACACGCTCTCCCGGAAGCTAGCATGTACCGTCCATCAAGTTCAAAAAAGAATACCATTGCTGTGACCGCTAAGCCCGAAGTGGACCATGTTACGGGAACTATTAAATATCCCGAACTCCAATATGTCCAAAAGAAAGAGTTTTGGAAACTTTTGGCTTGGCACCGCCTTTCTAACAAAGCAGTCCCAAGCTCACTTGCGGAGTACTCGAATAGGGCACACGATATTCATGAAGCACTCAATGCATGTAAGTTTGAATCGGGAGACCCTAAAAACTGCTACGCAATAAGAAGAAGCCTCTTAGATATTTTGGTGGATGACAGAAACCTTGACAAAAACGGCTGTGAACTTTTCTCCAACCCACTAAATGCCCACCCTAGAATTTACTCGAGAAGATGCATACCCACCACAAGAATGAAAAAAGCCCTCAGGCCCTTCTGCCATCATGGGAAAATCGGCTTTGATGGTCTCGCTTGGGATGCCTACGTGGACCCGCTAACAGGCATTGGCAGAATCGTTTACGGAAACCCCCCTTTGATGGGAAGGATAAGGGCAAATCTTCGGCGGTTATGACTACCTTGGAAATGGGACATAAAGCGGCCAACACCGTCCCTGGATTTTCAGGAACATGGATTCTTCCGCTATCTCCCAAAAACCAAAAAAGATGGTTTGATAAAGGTTTTAAACTTGTTTTCAGATTCCCGCATAACACTATTCCATTTATCCCACATGGTTATTGGACGGGTGATGACCCCTACGTTCTTCCAGGTGGCGGATGCTATAAGGATGATTTTTCGGATGTCGTTATCATAGCTATAGACAGTGCACCCAGTGATACTCAACCAGCCTTTGACTGGAGGCCTACACAGAAAAAGATTGCCAGATGGTTCCTCAATGTCCTTCCTAAGTCCAGAGTCACGGAGAAGAGGCTAGAATACACAGGAGTCAGCCCTGATATTTGGAATGAAGTTCTGAACGAAAGCGACAAAGTACTTCCTTCTTCGCTGTGCCCATGGCCCACTCAAGACCCCCCCTATCATCAGAATGGTGCTGAGCATTATTATGGTGGTCACCATGACACGACAATCACCAATGCAAATTCCAAGCCCTTCATAAGCACCGTGAAATGGCCCAAAGTACTTACACTCATGGGGTACCTCCCTCCTCTTTTTGGTACTGTCCTCAACACGATAGGTGTTCCCCGTGGCAAGATTAAACCTCTCCTTAAAAAACTTTCAAGAATCTGTAGGCAACACACCAAAAATAGGCGAGACGTGTTTTTGTTAAACACCACCACCACCTTGAACACTGACCCGCATACAGTTGACATCCTGAGCAGTGAGACCATGACAGAAACAGAAGCTGTGCAGCAATCAAACGACTTTCTTCAAACCCTCCTGCAATAGTTTTCAAAAGTCTTGCAATAAAAGATGGTTCTCTGTCCTCTAGGGAGGGGCCCTCCTCCCCCCACCGCCCCCCCCTCTCCCCGCCCACCCTGACCCCTTCCTCAACGTCTCCAAATACCCCCTTAATTCTTCGACTTCCCTCCCCACCGCTCAGTTTCAGCCACCCCTCCACTCACCCGGCCATGGCTGCTTCTCCATCCTCTAGAGTTTTTTGCTTAGCACCTAGCCTTTTCTCTAGATGTCACCCTGCTGAAAAGTGGGTTGAGCCCCTTTGTGGGCGCGCTATAGCAGAGGGAGTAGCCCCTGGTGTTCTCACTAGCCTGCCTTGCAGGGATACCGCACTCTCAGGACTTTGTCCCCTTTGCTAGCGTAAATGTTTTATTATTATTATTACTGATTCCCCGCATGATTTTGGCGGCCCGGCGGAAGTTTTTGAATAATTTCGTGTTGTTTGTTTTCAGGAACCTCGCCACCTCCACGCCAGGAAGGTTGTGCTCGTCCTGCGGCGGTGCAAGAGGTGCCGATCACTTTTGGCGACAAACCCGTCAACGAATTCACGGAGAACGATTTCTTCTTCTATGGAGCATTCCCGTGGTTATTTTTTACTGCGCACCATGGTTTGCCGAAGTCGTCATTGTCATCGCGCCATACACGGCATTTGTTATTGCAATATGACATCCGCTTCGACAACGCCGATGTTATTCTCACGTTATTCAATCAAGCCCAACGCCACGCAGCATGTCGCCAGGTCGCGGCGAAAGTAAAGTCGGATGATGCTTCCATCAATCGATTTATGGAGATCATTCGGCGACCCGATTTTCGAAAGGCCCTGCAGGAAGCGGCCAAGGACCCCGAAAGTGACGCCGCCAAAAAACTTCTGGCGGAAATAACTCCCATCCTCCGATTGAGTGGCGGGACTGTCCCTTATGGGCCCGGCGAGCGAGCGCAGAACATCTCCAAGATGATGGCCATGAGTTACATGTATGGCAACCCCACCTTCTTCATCACGATATCCCCACCAGACATGGACAATATGCTCACCATCCGCTTTTGTAAGCCATCCTCGAAGGACCCCATGAAGCCGTCCGATGAGGAAGGCTTCGGATTTGCTATCCAAACCACGCCAGCACAACGCGCCGCCTTGTTAGCTGAACACCCCGCTGCCGCGGCCGAGAGTTTTAGAATTTTGATGAAGGCCGCGGTCGAAGGTCTTTTGGGGCTGCATCTCAAGGGAGACACTAAGAGAACGCAACCGCTGGGATCTCGGGATCCATGCGTTTTGGGGGGCATGCTTGCCGCATTTTTGGCGGTAATTGAAGCCCAACAGCGGGGCGCTCTGCACTTACACGGTTGCCTCTTTGGATGCGCTATCGCCGGCATTATTTTGGAGAAGATAGCCGAGGATCCAGAGCTCGCCTCCAGAGCGGGAAAAGTGCTCGACACTATAGTGCAAGCACATTTGCCCACATGGGCGCATGAAGAAGTTCATGCACGCCGCGCCAAAGAGGACCCGGCAGAGAGAGCCGCACCTCGGCTCGCACTCTACGATTCCCCCTTACCGCTGGATCGGGAACCCGAGGTAATATGTTCTCCGTGCTATCAGAACGCTCCGCCGCCGGATGCGCCGCCGCCGGATACTCGGAACGGCACTCCGTTCGATGTTCGCTGGGCTCGAGTGTCGGCTTATTCGAATCGTCATGACCGACACACCTTCACTTGTAGAAAGCCGCCAAACGGTCGATACGGTTGTCGCCTATGCATGCCTCAAGCTCTACGTACCCGGGATACTGGGCCAACCGAACTCATTGTGGTTGGTGATGGCAATGATTCCTACGTGGATACCGAAGGAATTACGCGGTTCAACGTGATGGAGGCGGAGACTATTGCCCCCCGTGAACTTCGTGACCCTGCGACTCTTAGCATCGATGCACCTCTCGTGGAACCCGACAAACGCGTAATAGTTTGGGAACCTTATAGACCCAAAAACGACGACACCTTCATGACGGCCTTCAATCGTGCATTCACCGCAGTCATGGGGGGCAACACGGCCATGTACATGCTTGGGTCTGCGGAGCAGGCGAAAGCTGCTGGCTACTATATGTTCAAGTATATGGTGAAGGATCCGTGGGAACCCGCTATTACCTTATCTTGCTTATACGAGGCCACTAAGTCCGTCGCTCACCGGCCCTCGGTTGCCGAGAATTCGGGTACGGAAGTGAGAACCGCTCAACATGTTATCACGCGCACTCTGAACAATATTACGGGGGCTCAAGAAGTTGGCGTAGAACAAGCGGCATCCTTCTTACTCGGATTGCCAACCGTTCCGACAAGTGAGCGCTTTTGGTACGTGCACATATGGGCGGCGGTTAAGGCGTTTGCTAGCGAGCAAGGCATTGGCTTGGCGCAAGGCGACGAAACCGTCGGAGGTCATGGAGAGCGACCGGACGATGATATCGATTGTGACGATGAAGACCTCGAGGATGCCGACATGTTCCCCGGGATTGATGCCGACGATGTCGTCCCTGACTATGGGGAAGCGGAAGTCATCGGCCAAGCTCGCAGAGTGCAAGGTGATGCCGGCGCTACCGTATATCGTGACATCGACGGTGAACCGATCCCGGTCGCTCAGCATACGCATTACCTTTACCGGGGTAACGAGTTAGCTAATCTGAATTTGGTGGAGTATGGCGCCCTTGTGGATGTGGTGCGGCAACCCAAAAAACCGGAGGATGAAGAAATGCCGGAACCGACCTCTCCACGCTGCGTCCAGAACATTCCCGAAACCGGCTTGGTTGTCGAAATGCCGGCTCCTCAACGTGGACGGCCTGTGAACGGACTATTTCGATTTCATCCCGATCATCCCTTGCACGACACCCACGTGCAGCGTATCCGATCTAAGTTCAAATGTCCCATCTTAGCAGGTGGGCCTCCCCCTAAGTATCCTGGACCACGTATTATTGGGAACAAGACCTGGACGAAGAAGGCCGAGAAATACAGCGCATATATGCTCGCGTTAATCAAACCTTGGGATATTTCCCAATGGACGGCTTGCATGGATACCGGCGACGCCGTCGAAGCACAAAATCTAAAGGGTCCGGCCACCGGCTGGGACGTTTTTTGTGATTGGTGCCAAGCTGCCTCCCGGCCTGATGCACCTTTCATTATGCGGGCACGCCTTGCGTATGTCGAGAATGTGACCTTTGGACTCAACGTGAATTCGCGGAAGAAAAGATTCTGACCCAGTGGCGTGCCCGAGCGGTCGTGGATTGGGCAACGCTTGAAACCGCAGCTGAGACAGGTCAAGGTCCGTACGTTCCCCCGGCAAACCCTACTGGAGAGCAAGTACCTATGCGTGACCGAGATATGGAGTTGGATGCGTTGATCGAGGAAATCCGTACACGCAACCTTCAAGTGTTGGAAGATGCTGAGGGCGCTGATGGGGATTCTCGGCTTGATGCGTTGAAAGCGGAGCGCAAGTTTGTGCAGGGCTCCGTCGACTTCTTTGAGCGGATTCACACCGAGACCATGCCGGCGACCGGCGATGACCGCGTGAACAATCCGTCCACCGATGTTCAGGGACCCACCCGCGCAGGCCGTCCTGATTTGGTCTCATCCTACACCGAACAAGATGCTAATCGTGTAGCGGAAGTTATGGCACAAGAGCCGGACGCGTCCATCCCGGAACAACGAACTGTCGCTACGGACGAGACCGCTTCGCCTCGTGATATTGGAGCAGGCGTCGATCCTCACATTCGAGTTTGTCCCGCCGACTTTCAATCCAAGACCGAGGCCAAGATTTTCGATCACCTCCTTGGGTGGCTTCGACTACAAACAGGCGACGGTCCATCTCGTCATCGAGCGGCACGCCCCTTTGTCATTCTTTCGGACGCGAAACGACCTCACCCTCGCGTGTCAACATTTCTTTCATCGGTATCCCGTCTTGGCGTTCCATCGGACAACATTGGATGCCTCCGCATGCCTTCCACCCCCTCCGATGAATCTGGGGCCTTTGCTCACGAGATGTGCCCTAACGTATATGACGCTTTGTTTGGCACCGGACCCATCCCAGCGGATCATGTCATCTTCAAATGTCGACTGCTTCTCGTTCCAAAGTGCGTATACGACGATGCCGCTCTGTTCGCCCGCTTACAACAGCTTTGTGCGAGGAGGTTGGCGGTGGAAGGAATGCCTATGGAGGAGCGTGATACGTGGGGCGGATTGGCCATAATGGTGGTAGGCGACTTCGACGGAGCTTCGTTTTTAATCACCACCGATCTAAACGCAGGTCAACGTGATGCGGTCACCCCCGTGTTGTCATGGTTATCCCTATGTCTGGCCGCCGAGGCGCAGAGCAAGCCTCCTCCACCTCCACCGATGACTTCCTTGTGGGACGGCGGACCGGGCACCGGCAAGAGTTACGTCGCCAAAGCCTTGTGCACCGCCGCGAATTTTTTATCCGGTCATGATGGCACCGTGGTTTGCTGCGCTCCGTCCGGGGTTGCGGCGGCTCTCATCCCAGGTGCGCGGACCATTCATAACTTGGGTGATATGAAGCCCACGGAAGCTTGCAGGGCGGTGCCTTTGAAGGCCATGAATCCGGCCACGAAGGCGGAGTACGCGGTGCGCCTTGGCCCCGGTACCGCCTACATATTACTTATCGACGAAATCTCCATGGTTGAGGCATGCTTGTATGGACATCTTCAAGATCGTTGTGCCGAAATCCGACGAGTCGGCGACCAGGCCAAAACTGAATGGGGGGGACTAGCGGTGGTGGCTGTGGGCGATTTTGGACAACTAGCCCCCGTGGGAAAATCGTTGTACAAACAAGCTTTAAACGTCTTTTCCGGCCAACGATCATTTGATGTGGCTGAGACAGCTGGTCGTCTATTCCAAGCTATCCGGCGCTATCCATTAACCGAACAGGTATTTCCGATCACTTTAATACCTCCTGGAAATCTTATTTTTTTTCAATACCGAATCCTTCTGCGGTTTTTGCATGCGACCGCGAACATTATTGGTGTGTTGATGTTCGTACGCAGGTTCGAGCAGCTAGTGACCCGGATCACGTCCGCTTCATTGAACGATGCCGTTCGGAGGAACGACCCATTACGCAGTCCGATTTGGACCGGCTGAAGGTGCTCACGCCATCGGATGTACAAATGGACCGCGATTGGCTCTTCGCGACGGTGGCCGTGACTGGCAATCGGCAACGACAAGCTATCAATGATGTGCGTGCACGGCATTTTGCGCGGCTCAGTGGACAACCGATAATTCGTTGGAAGCGACCTATTGCAACCACACTTTTGGACTCCCGACATGAAGACGTGATCCGGTCGGAATTTCCCGAATTGACAGGCACTTTCGTTGCCGGTGCGCCTGGAATTATTCTAAACAACGACCTAAATCCTTCGCGTGGTTTAGCGAACGGCACGCCCGCCAAATTCCACAGCCTGATTCTTTGCAGTGACAGCAGGTCCACCGATGCGGCGAAAATCAACAATGCGAATCCTGGCGAGGAGGTGTGGATCGAGCCGCCTTACGCGGTCAATGTTCTCATTGAGCATCTGGATTCCACAAACTGGTCCGATCGAGCGACATTAGCTCCCGAGCTTCGAGACTCGGCGAGCGAGGGAAATATGCGTGAGAATGTCACTCGTCCGCGCAGTATCGTACTTCCAGTTAAGATCTGCAAGCGTCTCGAGGAACTCCCCGTGAATCGCGCCTCCCGCAAAAGTAAGATATATTATCGAACTCATGGGCTTGATCTTGCGTTCGCCTTGACCTTTCACAAATTCCAAGGCCAAACCGTGGACAAAATTATATTAGATCTAAGCCAAACACCGAAGAATGTCTTCAACCTATGCTTTCAAGCATTTTATGTCGGGATGACGCGTGTGAAGAAGTCCAGCTGCATTCGTATATTACCCGGGCCCGATGGGCAAAGCTATCTCATTTGCTGAATCTTAAGCCGGATCCGGAGCTCCAAAGATGGTTAGATGCATTTGATCGGCGGACTCGTGAATGGAAACAACCGCCGCCCGTGAAACTGAAGCCCCGTCGCAAATCCGCTAAAAAGGCACAACCCAACAGTAGAGGCAATGGAGCCGGTGCCGCGGGCGATACGGTCACTCAAGAACGACAAGGGCGGGGCGGCCGTGGGAAAGGGAAAAGTGGTGCTCGTGCCGCGGGCGATACGGTCACTCAAGAACGACAAGGGCGTGGCGGCCGTGGGAAAGGGAAAAGTGGTGCTCGCGCGACGAAGGGTAGCCAAGGTGGTAGGGGTGAAATCTCCGCATCGGTGGCAACCGGTGGCATCGAGCTTTGAACACTTTCTCAAGAACACGCGTAATTTTATTTAGTGTATGCTTTTCGTGATTGAGATGACCTTGCCCCATTTTCGTGCAAAGTTTTGTTATTCATTACGCAATGTACGACTCTTGAAAATATGTGCTAGGGATTCGTACCACGCCGTGCTAGACGACTACCGATAATATGTGATAACAATTCACCGCATCCCGCAGTATACGGCTCTCGAAAAAATGCGTTAGGAAATCGTGGCACGCCGTGCTGGACGACTCCCGAAAATATGTGATAACAATTCACCGCATACCGCAACATATGACTCTCGAAAATATGTGCTATGAATTCATGGCACGCCGTGCAAGACGCCTCCCGAAATTATGTGATATCGAATCACCGCATTCCGCGATATACGACTCTCTAACATATGTGATAGAAATTCATGGCACGCCGTGATAGACGACGACTACCGAAAGTAGGTGCATATGTAGGATATGTATGAACAAAAAAGCGAAAGTAACGAGTTTGTGTGTGGGGCGCCCCGCCACGGGGCGCAGTATTTTCAAAAAGGTTTGAACCCCATGGGGGCGGTTGTGGGGGGGCGGAGCCCC
>LGRX02017539.1:0-10802 GCA_001247695.2 Cymbomonas tetramitiformis
TGAAGCAAGCGATGCGTGCGTGGGCGATGCGAGGCCAGAAGCCGTGAAGCAAGCGATGCGTGGGTGGGCGATGCGAGGCCAGAAGCCGTGAAGCAAGAGGCCGGGCCGGGCTGCAGGATGGCGCGCAAGCGATCACCATGCTGACGTGGCGCGAGATCGCGCCGGGCAACAGGATGGCGCGTAATTGATCACGGTGCTGACGTGGCGCGAGGTCGGGCCGGGCTGCAGGATGGCGCGCAGGTTATCACGGCGTTGACGTGGCGCCAGGTCGGGGCCTGGCTGAGCAGGATGGCGCGTAAGCGATCACCATGCTGGACGTGGCGCGAGGTCGGGCCGGGCTGGGGCAGGATGGCGCGCAAGCGATCACGATGCTGGACGTGGCGCGAGGTCGGGCCGGGCTACAGGATGGTGGCGCGTGGCGATCACGGTGCTGACGTGGCGCGAGGTCGGGCCGGGCTGCAGGATGGCGCGTGCAAGCGATCACGATGCTGATGTGGCGCGAGGTCGGGCCGGGTTGCAGGATGGCGCCGCAAGCGATCACGATGCTGACGTGGCGCGAGGCCCGGCCGGGCTACAGGATGGCGCGTAAGCGATCACGATGCTGACGTGGCGCGAGGTCGTGCCGGGCTACAGGATGGCGTAAGTGATCACGGTGCTGGACGTGGCGCGAGGTCGGGCCGGGTTGCAGGGATGGCGCGCAAGCGATCACGATGCTGATGTGGCGCGCGAGGTCGGGCCGGGCTGCAGGATGGCGCGCAAGTGATCACGATGCTGACGTGGCGCGAGGTCGGGCCGGGCTACAGGATGGCGCGTGTGCCTGATCACGATGCTGACGTGGCGCGAGGTCGTGCCGGGCTACAGGATGGCGCGCAAGTGATCACGGTGCTGACGTGGCGCGTAGGTCGGGCCGGGTTGCAGGATGGCGCCGCAAGCGATCACGATGCTGACGTGGCGCGAGGTCGGGCCGGGTTGCAGGATGGCGCGATCACGATGCTGACGTGGCGCGAGGTCGGGCCGGGCTACAGGATGGCGCGCAAGCGATCACGGCGGCCGACGTGGCGCGAGGTCGGGCCGGGCTACAGGATGGCGCGCAAGTGATCACGGTGCCACGTGGCGCGAGGTCGGGCTTCGTGGGCTGCAGGATGGCGCGTGCGATCGATGCTGATGTGGCGCGAGGTCGGGCCGGGCTGCAGGATGGCGTGCAAGCGATCACCATGCTGACGTGGCGCGAGGCCGGGCCGGGCTACAGGATGGCGCGCAAGCGATCACCATGCTGACGTGGCGCGAGGTCGGGCAGGGCTTCAGGATGGCACGCAAACGATTACGGTGCTGACGTGGCGCGAGGTCGCGCCGGGCTACAGGATGGCGCGTAAGTGATCACGGTGCTGACGTGGCGCGAGATCGGGCCGGGCTACAGTATGGCGCGCAAGCGATCACCATGCTGACGTGGCGCGAGGTCGGGCCGGGCTGCAGGATGGCGCGCAAGCGATCACCATGCTGACGTGGCGCGAGGTCGGGCCGGGCTACAGGATGGCGCGTAAGTGATCACGGTGCTGACGTGGCGCGAGGTCGGGCCGGGCTGCAGGATGGCGCGCAAGCGATCACCATGCTGACGTGGCGCGAGGTCGGGCCGGGCTGCAGGATGGCGCGCAAAGTGATCACGGTGCTGACGTGGCGCGGGTTGGGCCGGGCTACAGGATGGCGCGTAAAGTGATCACGGTGCTGACGTGGCGCGAGGTCGGGCCGGGCTGCAGGATGGCGCGCAAGTGATCCACGATGCTGACTGCAGGTGGCGCGACGTGCGCGAGGTCGGCCGGGCTGCAGGATGGCACGCAAGCGATCACCATGCTGACGTGGCGCAAGGTCGGGCCGGGCTGCAGGATGGCTTGCAAGCGATCACGATGCTGACGTGGCGCGAGGTCGGGCCGGGCTGCAGGATGGCGCGCAAGTGATCACGATGCTGACAGAATTCCACGGGTCCGTCGACCTCGTGGTGCAGGCGCTGTCATACTTCCCTGTGAGTGCGACCGTCAAGCTGCTGAGCGAGGCTGCCCCCAACATAGTCAGCAAGATCATGAATAGCATGGACTCCGACGTGCGCAGCGAGATCATGGCCAAGCTCCCGCAGGTGGACCCCGCTCACTGTGCCCGGCTCCGTCTCCGACCCCCCTGACCGGCTCTCTCTCTGCAAGATCTCGCCCCTTCCCGTGTGGGCTTCCTGAAGGACACCCACCCACCCACCATTCCCTGCCGGCTTTCTCAGCCAAGTGCCTCTGCCTCCTGCCACCCCCGATTCATGCCAGTTTACTCCCCCCTTCGTGTTTGTCTCACCTCACTCGGGGTGTGCACGACCGTGTGCCGGGATGTCTCAGTTTCGCTTCATCGTGTTCCAGCAACACCTGCTGTGCACGTTACATACGCCACCAGTGAGCCTGCCGGTCGAGCACGAAAGTACTTCCCGGGGAGGAGAGATTTCTGTGACAGTGGCGGTGCTTACAAGCACCAATTTTCAACACCAAACTTTTGAGTACTTCTAGGGAGGTGGTAGGTGTTCCCAGCTGGAATCTAGGAAGCTGAAGAGTCAGCCCAAACTGCAGGCGCTCACGCCGACCTGCAAGTTCCTTTACCCGAGGGAGTGGCGGGTGTGGGTAACTTTTTTAGTTGGTAGACTCGGAGCCCGAAAGTACTCGCAGAATGATAAAGTTTGTATTTCGCAAAGCTTTCAAAGCTTTCCGAAAGACCTTTCACATTCACAAACTCAGGTGATGGAGTGCAGGCCGTTCGATGCCTTGCACCTCCCGTCGTTTCAAGTGTCGCTCCACATCACTCTGTGATGTGTCCGATGTCAAAATGTCTTTCCATCTCCCCAACCTCTTCTACTTCCGTGACGTCACGGTGACCAATCATGACGCAGGCATTCCATGCCATCAGACTTTTGAGACTCTGTCTCACCCACCACGGTTCAGGTTGTCACAACACGACCAATCAAAACTCAGGAAAGTCGTACTGCCGGATTCATCGGAACTCCGTCCCGAGGAAAAATTCCCCAGTGAGCAAAAACCACAAAATTCTCAGAAAAAATCGTCGGGCCCTCGGTTGGCCTCGGGCTCAATTTTTCAGGGTCAGAAATTCCCTGCCCCGTACTTCCAGCATAATTGCGAAATAAATTTCTCAATTATCCACACCGGTTCTGTACGCCCCGGCTGCTAGCATGACCTGAGCGTGAACGCTCACACACGTGTCGTGGGTGGATAAGCTCTCTTGAGACCGGGCTTAGGGAGCAGAGGGGGGATCCTGGGCGTAGGCTTGGTGGTGGGGAGATGGCTCGGGCAGCCGGGGGGGCAGGAGTGAACCGGCTTCAGAGAGGTGAACAATTAAGACTAGAAGGGTTGATTACGGTTATTGCGGAACTGTACTTCTCCCTAGCTTTGCATTTGAAATTGGCATTTTATCGGTGCTCAGAACCCGAAAAAAATGAGCCAAAAAGCTCTTGATTTGGTTGAGAACTCGGGCTTGAGTTCTCAAATTTCTGTGGCACCTCTGCCAAAGCTAGGACCAAACACCCCAGTCTCAATCTGATGCCACAGATGAGAAATGCAACCCGAGTGAGTCCCTCAGATCTAAATGACACTCACTCGGGTGGCTGAGATGAATTGTACCTGGTTTCAACTTGGCTAAGTTGGAGGGGTCCTCAGCAGACCACGTAGGTTGTTGTAGGATTGATGACACTAGGAGAACCACTGATTGGTGGTTGTAGATCCATTGTTCATTGATGTGATCCTGCTGCTGCAGGATTGGGTAGCCGTCATTTCTAGGAAATTAGAAATAACTTGAAGTCTGGTTTGCAGCTCACTCTTGAATGAGCAGCAAATTGTTCAACCTCCTTGTCACTCTAGTGGAGACATCAGAGTAGAAATTTCAGTCTGACTAGAGCTTCAGATTTGTTCACCCACCCGCCCACACCTGGGAAAAGGGAAGGGGGGAGGGGGTACCCGGGACTCTGGGACCAGTCAGCCCCTAGGCGTTGGGTCTGATCTGGTTGCACCCGGGACCCCTTTACCAGTCAAGTTCTGACTTTCACCACATAAGGAACTAGAACTAGCTAGCCGACTCTAGATGTAAATCTATTTTGGAATGAAACATCTTGTGAAGACCTGTGTTTGGTATTTGTGTGAAGTTCCCTTGCAATAACACAGCATCAGTTTCCAGGCAGTGCAGTTGCAGAGGGGCTCAGGTGGCTCAGTGAGGCTCAGGGGGTCCCATTCTTCACTAGTGAGCTCCGGAGAACCCGGATAAGTGTCCCGCAGTGTGTGCTGGATCCTTTGATCTCCGGCGTGGGTACATAGTGCAGCCGGTCTTCTGTGGCTACGGGGTGCCAGAGGCATCGGTCCAAGGATGAGCCACACACATCGGTCCAAGGATGAGCCACACACATACATAGTTGTATATCTACAGGCCTACTACTATGATAATCGTAGACATATGCAGCACATATACAGTCAGTGCATGACGCCATGTCACGTCCCCCGCTTTCTTGCAGGCTTCTTTTATCCCCTAGGGGGCATTGGTGGGCCGATCTCGATTTTTGCGTCCCTCAGGCCACTCCGCGTGCATGGTGGCGTGTGCAGGGCTTCAAGGTGAACTTGAGTGAGCTGGGAGAGGAGGCCGCGGTGCAGGTGGGCCTCTGCGCTGACCGCCTCCCCGCCGGCCCCTGCGCTCCTGCAGCCGCTGTCGGAGCGCCGCCCGCGGGCGCAGGGCTGCCCGAACCTGTCGGTCGGTGGCAGCCCAGGAGATTCATGGTGCTCCGCAACAGCAGCCTTCCCCGAAGGTGCCAGCGTGGCCGCTCAGCCCACCTCGCCAGAGCGAGTCGCACGGTTGCTGGTGCAGCCTTCTCGAGTCCATAGCAGGATGCTCTTGGGATTCTCCGGGGGGCCAAAGGGGGGCCAAAGGGGCGGTTGCAGGCGTTGCTCGCATTATCGAGAGATAATGCGGCACATCAGTTGGACAAGATGGACGCCACGCGTGCAGCTGGGATGCTGACCTCCACGGATGCCACAGCCGCCGGAGAGATGCTGACTCTCATGGACACAAAGAAAGCGGCGTCGGCGATGAACGAAGTTTCAGCCTCGAAGGTGCGCCTCGGCCGTCCCCTTAAAGGGTAGCCGAGGAGATTCGGGCATGTGATACCCGAGAGCGAAACGCAGCAATGGGAGGCTGCCTTCGACGGCGGCCTATCGGTGGACACGCGTACAGGGCAGCCCCTTCCATATGAGTTAGATTTTCCAATCTAGCGGGGAACTGATTGTGAAAGACGTGCCTGAATAAGGCCAAAGGAGGGTGTCAAGGCAGTGCCGCGGAGGACAGCAGGGAAGTGTGCGGGGGGGCATGGTGGGAGGGGTTGCGATGACCACAGGCCGCAGAGATCTTCTCAACAATGGAGAGCGGAGCGGTGGCGGCAGTGATGGAGAACATGCAGGTTGACAAGGTGACGCAGGCGACCTGTCTGAGCCCCATTCCCCCTCCTGGGACTCCCCGCACGGGCCTCCCTGCAGGGGCGACTTGATTGCGAGCGATGCGTGCGTGGGCGGTGGCGATGCGGCGAGCAGGCGTGTGAAAAGGGGCGCTCGCCGCTGGTGTGAGGAGGCGCCGTGGGAGTCCGTACCAGAGCGCACGCTTGTACAGAGGCGTGAGGGCGCAGCTGATGTGGCGCTTGTGCGGAGGCGCGAGGGCGCCGCTGATGTGGCGCTTGTGCGGAGGCGCGAGGGCGCAGCTGATGTGGCGCTTGTGCGGAGGCGCGAGGGCGCCGCTGATGTGGCGCTTGTGCGGAGGCGCGAGGGCGCAGCTGATGTGGCGCTTGTGCGGAGGCGCGAGGGCGCAGCTGATGTGGCGCTTGTGCGGAGGCGCGAGGGCGCAGCTGATGTGAGGGAGAGTGGCCCTGCTTATGTCCCCCGCCCCGCGTGGTGCTGAAGCAGAGCGAGGGGCGTGCAGGCGGCAGCGGTGCTCGAGCAGATGGACGCGCATACGGTGGGGGATGTGCTGTTAAATATGTCAGCTGACAAGGTATTGCTCGGGCTGTCACGCAATCAGGCTTCCAGCCAGCTCCTAGCGCCCAGGCACCGGAGACGAGCTGCGGGATGAGAGGGGGAGGAGGGGGGTGTTGGGGTGCACGCACGCCATGGTGCCTACAGGCTGCAACACTCATGCAGAGCATGGACGTCTCGAAGGCAGCGGCCGTGGTGGGGACCATGGACAGGTGCCACCATGCGGCACGCTGATCTCGCTTTCCACGCATACCCTCGAAAGGGTCTCGCTGAAGGGTCGGATCGGCGCCTAATGTGGCAAGCGCAGCCCGTAATCCGAGGCGGCAAAGTCTCTGGAAGACCGCCACAACCGCAGCGTCCTGCGAGCGCTGACGTCACCAGAGGGTCGCTGATTTGGCTTTTAAGCGTGCTGTCTTTACATGCGGTCGTGGTGTGGGGCTCCGAGCCATATGCGCGCCACACATGGCCAACATTTTTATCGGCGGATTATACTATAACGCAAAACGCGTAACTGGGTAAGTGGGTGGGTTATCACCTCGGACGGATCGATCATCTCAAAATCGCGCGCGATCGTGTCGATCATCTCATATTTAACACATAAGGCCGCGCGCTTCGATCGCATCGTGCGCTATATGTTAGATATGGATGGATTAGGGTCTAAAGTATTTAGGTTGGAGGGGGGGGTATGGAGGGGTTCCCCCCCTTAAAAAATCGGAATCGCGCGCGATCGCGTTGATCGTCTCATATCAAACACATAAGGTCGCGCGCTTCGATCGCATCGAACGTTATGTGTGAAATATGGGTCGTATTAGGGTTTAACGGTTTAGGGTTGAGGTTTTAGGGTTTAGGGGATTGCTTGTTGCCCCTGGCACATGACGCACCATTGCATGTCGAGACGCGGCGCACGGAGAGCGACGAGGTGTGCCAGGGAAGCCCCTCCGCGCGGCCAGTTCTGAAGAGGCTGTGGTTGGGTTTCTGGCGGCTTACGGTGTGCAGTGCGGCGGCGGCCGAGCTGATGAGCAACATGGATTCCAAGAACGCCGCTGACGTGGTCGCCCAGATGGACGTCGGCAAGGCAGCATCGGTATCCATCTCACCATCACCGCTTCCACCCCGCTCTAATCGAGCGCGTCATAGCATGCCACCAGGGAACTAAGTTTATCCTCTGCACATGTGCTTTGCGTCATCGGATATGGCAATGAACGCTTGAAGCCCCGCGGCTGCCCTCCCCTGTGAGATCTGCATCTCCTTTTTGGCACCATCGGATCAACTTTGGATGGCCGGGCGGCATGGGGGCGAGCTGTGTGGGGAAATGGGGGGTCTGGCGAGGAGCGTAGATGATGAACGAGATGGATGCAGATAAAGCTGCTAGGGTGGTCAACAACCTGGATCAGCAGGCAGCCGTGAATCTCGTCAGCTCCATGGACTCTAGTAAAGTGAACCCCCCCGCCCCTGTCCCCTCCCCACGTGTCCCTGCCTCCTCCATACAGTCAGCCAACTCCACCTTGCGGCTTCTGATGTGCTTCATGCTGGGTGCCCAGCACACCCCTTGCAAGCCACCGCCTCTCCACCGCCTGCTGTGGGATCACGTGGAGAGCGCCGGGCGCACCCCCCCCACAGGCAGCGGCAATGGTGAGCGAGATGACCACAAAGAAAGCGGCACAAGTTTTCGAAGCCATGGACTCCTCCAAAGTGAGAGCCCCCTGCCCTGCCGTCTCTCGACCCCCCTCCTCGATACCTCCAGCATCCCTCCGTGACTCTCTCAACAACCTTATGGTTGCTCTGCATCCGTGTGAATCCATCGCTCCCACCTGTTGTTGCACCGCTGCGTCAACAACCCAATACCCAATCCCTACTCTCCCTCCCTCCTCCCCCCGGGAACACCCCACCGTCCCTCCACCACCTTCTCAACGCCCCAGCTGACTCTCCACCTCCCCACCAACACCCCTGCTGTCCTTCCAACTCGTGCCACCCGTGCCCAAAAAACAAACACGCAGGTTTCTGGTTATGTGATGCCAAAGGAGTCCGTCCAAGGATAAGCCACACACGCCTGCCGCACACTGCGCAGCATCCTGGCCGCACACTGCGCAGGCATCCTGTGCGCTCGCTCTGAGGAGCGCACAGCTTGCGGTGGCATTGCACGCCAACGAGGGTGACCAGGTGCAGGCTTGACCCGGGGGGAGGTGGGAGCCGGTGGGCGGCAGGCGGGCAAAGTGATGGAGAACATGGACGCCGGTGTGACCCCTCTCCTCCTTGGCCGTTGATCCTCCCCATCCCCTTCTCATTTGTCGCTAATGAGTGTCGGGCCTACATTTCCAGGCACCCACACCTTCTCGCAAATATCCGTGGATTGGATCGTGATGGACAGAGTCAGCAAATGAGTCAGCGATGCTTTATTTGTCCGTTGGCTCACCGTGGGATGGCATGTCTGGCAAACGGGAAATCCGCCGCCATATCAACCATGAATGCTCACTGTGTAATATGAATTAGCCACACATGATTTCCCATGAGTGTAGATAACGTAGATAAGCGGCGTCGGTGCAGTAAGCGAAGCGCACTCTCCGAAAGTACAGTTGTCATGAGTTTATCCTCACCTCAATTGATGTATCCGCAAGCAGACCGCGGGAGCCCGCCGTTGGTCCGTCCCACAGCCGATTCCGTGCAGTGTGCCCTGCGCAATGAAGGCGCAGCCCGCCCCCTCCGATTCCGTGCAGTGCACCATACTTCCAGGCAGCACAGTGAGGACGGGTCGAGGAGGCTCGTGAACCAGGCAACGCAGCACAGGTGCTGGAGGGCATAGATAGCAGCAAGGCGGGGGCCATTCTGTCGCAGCTGGGCGATGAGAAGGCACGCCCCTTCTGACCAGCAGCGCCTGTCTCACGTTGTGTGTAGTCAACCAGGAAACTCTCGGAAGCGTCGGAATTATGCTTAGACACCAATTGATCATGCGACCCCGCGTTTATATGAGGCGTTCCATGCCGTAGCTGTACGGAGCATTCCGAGGCTCTGCAGCATGGAAAGTCTCATTCAAACTTGGGGTCTCGTGATGGGCAGATGACCTCGTTTCTCAATATCTTCGCGATTAATTCGATGTGAACTGTTGGATTTTCAGGGAAATTACCCCAGAACACCCTCCAAAGACACCGCGCGGGATTTACCTCACAATCGATCGGACGGTCATGCAGGCGTGAACCGCGCAGGGGTCTCATACTAGGCGGATCGCTTCCTACCTCACATTGGGTGGAATGTACAGACACGTCAGATGCGCGCGGCAAAGGTGTAAGGGTGGCGCACCATGAGGGGGAGGATGCTACAGGCGGGTGAGGTGATGAAGAAGATGAACAGCCGTGACGCTGGGAAAGCGATGGCCAGCATGGACTCCACCAAGGTTGCCCTCAGCGCCGCCGGCCCTCTGCTTCGCTGATCTTCACCGTGCAGACCTCACCCCCGGCGCACCGCTCATCAGAGCATGTTGCGCTTGCCTCACCCCCGGCGCACACGGCATCTTTACTCTCTCTTTTTCCTCTGACTCCCACGCTTCTCAGGGAGTGCATCTCCCACACTCGAATCACCTCATCGAAAGCAATCATCTCCGGGAAATGCAATCATCTCCGGCAGCGCAATCACCCCATCAAGCGCATCACTTTACTCAATGGATCTCGGATAGTGGCATGACCGCACAGCGACTGACCTTATCATGGCGATCACGCCACTTGGGCAACATGAGGCACCCACGCCCCCAAGCCCCGGACCTTGCCGCCGCCAGCCCCCTGCCCGACACGTTGAGGCCTCGCGCGCTCCTGTGGGCCGCCGCGCGCATATCGGACGCCCTCCACGCACTTCAAGGAGAGGCGGTGGGATTGACTGGCTTGCCTGCCGCCCCTCGCGCGTGCTCAGGCCGCAGCTGTGCTCGGTACAATGAACTCCCAGGCTGCTGCGGCAGTGATGGACAACATGAGCTTTGATAAGGTGGGATGTGTCCACACCTCACCCCACTCCCTGTTGAGGCGCGAGTGTACTGCGGTCGATTCGCTTACTCCAATCCCAGGGATGACGCTCATCTCCGACCTGAGAGGCGCATCAGACGCGCGCTCCTCCAATCGAGCGCCGGAATAGTTCTATTGACGGCTGACCCAAGGGGACCTTGGGGTGGAGCAGGCCGGGAAGGTCCTGAACGGAGTGGACACCTCCCAGGCCGCGGCTATTATGGGGAGCATGGACGCGCGCAAGGTTTGATTCCCCCCTTGGCCCCTTCCCTCCTAGCAGCGACCCCGCCATGCCTCCCAGGGGGGGCGCAGAATGTGCCCTTGCAGTGCCCCCCCTCCTGCTCCTGCGCAGCCACCGCCCGTAAGTCTGGTGTCGAGCCGAGAGGAGGTGTCCGAGCCCAGTGGGAGTGCGGAGTCTGAGGAGAGGCGCCTCAGCTGGGCTCGGGGACAGAGTCCGGAGGGAGGTCTGAGGCCAGCCTCGGGGTTGCGGCGACAGGCGGGTGCAGCGCTCTCTGAAATGAGCGTCGACAAGGCCGCAGCAGCATTGGAGATGGTGGATAGTACCCAAGCTGCGGCGATGGTGAGTCAGCTGCATGGCAAGAAGGCCGCGGCAATGGTCTCCGAGCTGAGCAGCGACAAGGTGCGAGGCCAATGCACCCCCCGCGGCAAGCCGTCGGGCCGCCGCTGGTATGCAGATACATGCCCCCCATATGAGCATATGACCCTTGCCCTCATATGCGCATGCAGCCCCCCCCCCAACATACAAGCACAGGAC
>LGRX02017539.1:11305-40392 GCA_001247695.2 Cymbomonas tetramitiformis
GCTCATGCCCCCCCCTCCCCCCAACCTCCATACGAGCACCTGACTGTTGCCCCTGTAGGTGAGGCAAGGGCGAATCGACGGGTGATAAGCTCTGCACAAGGGATCTGCGGTGCTGGTCGGACCAGGCGGTCGAGGTGCTGTCCGGGCTGACCTCGGACAAAGCAGCCGCGATCTTTGATGGGCTGGACTCGGCCAAGGCGGGGCAGCTCATCGCCAGAGTAAGTGCTCCTCACTGCCCCGCCCCCCAGCATGCCCCGCCCCGCACCAAGAAGGTCTGGTGGCAGAAGTGGTGGCGCAAGCTGGTCGCCCTTTGAACTGCCCGCCGGTGCTCGGCAACGTGAACATTGCGAATAATAGCCACCGTGGGCCCGTCTGACTGGGGGGGGGCAATGGAGAGCAGTCTCGCATGGAGTGGGGCGCTCCCGAGGGGTAGTGCCCCACCACATCCTCACCCACACCCAACCTGTGCCATCGGACGCGTGCTATTACCGCCATTGAGAGGGTGGGGAAGCTTCCACCCGCCCACTGGGTCGGTCATTCGGGGATGGTCAAGGGATTGCCGGGTGGGTGCGGGTGGATGGCAGATGGATGTGGACTCGACAATCGGGCTTCTCAACTCGTTGGCAGCCGGGGGCAGTGAAGACAAAGTGAGGGAGCTGTTCAAGCACTGCGATAACCAGATGGAGCTGCTACAGATGCTCGACGCGGAGACAGCGGCGGTGATACTCGCAGACATGAGCGCCAAGGATGCCGCCAAGGTCCGTGCCCCGACGAGCGCGCGCAGGAAGAGCAGGGCGACGGCTTAAGAGCATACGAGAGGCGGCGCCGGGAAAGCAGACGCGGGCGAGAGGCCTGGAGGAAGTGTGAGGTCTCTGGCATGCATCAGGAGACGGATAAAGGATGAACATTGAATTATGATCCAGGATGAGGGGGGCCTGGATGGGGCGGCACGCTGGCTGTGTGTGCATCAGCTCCTCCACAAGATCGAGGATTCCGTGGGACCGAGGGCGAGCCCTGTGAACCCCAGCAGCGTGCGCGGAGACTTCACTACGAAGATCCTCCAATCCGATCACTTCCAGCAGCATCTCGAGGGGTGTTGCGACATCATGGTCCAGCTGCCTGCAGGTGCCTGTCGCTGCCCCTCCCTTGGAGGGGATGCCAGGCCTCAGGGCGTGTGTCGAAGGCGCGTAGGCCTCCCGGGATCCTGCGGAACACCTGGCGCGGCGATATGCTGCCCCTCAGACTCGAAGCCCTGCGCCACTCCAAGGGTGCGCTGAGCGGGCGCACAGAAAACAGCAAAGCCCCAACCAATGAGAAGCGAGATCGGGCGCACATCCCTCTTTCTTTCATGGGCATCCGTTTGTTTCTTGAAGGCCGGCGATGGGAGACGGAGCTCATTTCGACATCGGACTGAACGAAGGGATCCCGTGTCCAGCCATCACCCTTGAGGCCTGTGGGGGGCTTGTTTCAGCCGATTGGGGCTCCACGAGGCGTTCTTGGACCTCGTATTGCAAACCACTCCCTCCCTTTCGCTAGCGGTTGCAGTGCAAATCTAGCTTTGACTCAGCTGAGGGCCCGCTCCTCGCACAAACAAGGACCCAGCTGAAGGCCCGCTTCTCGCACAAACAAGGACCCAGCGGAGGGCCCGCTCCTCGCACAAACAAGGACCCAGCTGAGGGCCTGCTTCTCGCACAAACAAGGACCCAGCTGGGGGCCCGCTTCTCGCACAAACAAGGACCCAGCTGAGGGCCCGCTTCTCGCACAAACAAGGACTCTTTCCCGGTTTGGTAGAGGAGGGAAGAGGTGAGAGGCGAGCTAAATCTCATCACTGTTCACGGCAAGTTTACATGGAGGCGATATTTAACGAGTTCGCAGTGAAAGCGCTACACTTTTGCGGTCCACTGGCAGGATACGATCCTTCCCGTAATCCAACGCCGCAGGAGCTTTAGCTTATCTGATGACCCAGCAAGGTGTATATCAATCATATCTTCTTTGTGGAGCATAGGATGCCTGCGTACCAAACCAGGGAGTGGACTGTGATTGTGTTTTCCCCCACTCTGACGCGGCTTCGGAATGCGCCGCGCTTTGGGATGGAGGCGCAGAGCTCGGTGCCTGCATGCTGCAGAAGATCGCCCTGCCTGAGGCCTCCGCGATTTTTCACCACAAGTCCCTGCTGAAATTCAAGCGCAACGAGATTTTGGATTACATGCCCACGGATTTCAGGCGCGCACGCCGACCGGCCGCTGTTCCAAGCAAGAGGCGGCCGCATCAAGCTCGGTTGCGGGCTTGCGTGCATTGAAGCCAGTGGTAGACAGGCTTGGGCGCCCGAGCGATGAAAGCACTTAGCACTTCCTCGCGAGGACCCCGCCGTCTCCCTTACAGTTTGGGAATGGCGGGCATCCTCTCTGAGCTTGTTATGATGAGGGAGTGAGAAGCATCATGCCAGGATGCAGATCAGGAGTGGGGCGAAGGTGATTCGCCGTTGGGGGAATTCACGGTAACTGTAGTAGGATACCGTGCTGAAGGGGAGGGGATGCGATGAGTGAGGGGAGCGCGGTGCGTGGTTAAATCTGTGGGGCCTGGATGAGCGCAGAGATCATGTGCTGGAATTCCAAAACAAGGAGCGGCGACATACTGTCCTCAAAAAATTGGGTTTCATACCTGGAAGATGGGGGCGCGCATATCGTCAAGTTCGCCGGCTCTGCCAGCTCGAGTACGTGCCGCTTCAGTGCCGCACAGCCCGGCTTGGTTCATGCACTAGTTCCCATTGCAATTCCTGAGGGAATCTCACACTGTGGAGGGCAGTGTGTACCCATACCCGGGATCAAAGGATTCAGGACACACTTCGGGACACTTATCCGGATTGTGATCGGGGATGACACCGCTTGGTGGGTGTGGGTGTAGGGACACTTATCCGGATTGTGATCGGGGATGGCCGCTTGGGTGCGGGTGATGGGACACTTATTTGGATTGTGATCGGGGATGGCCGCTTGGTGGGTGCGGGTGATGGGACACTTATCCGGATTGTGATCGGGATGGCCGCTGGTGGGTGCGGGTGATGGGACACTTATCCGGATTGTGATGATCGGGGATGGCCGCTTGGTGGGTGCGGGCGATGGGACACTTATCCGGATTGTGATCGGGGATGGCTGCTTGGTGGGTGCGGGTGATGGGACACTTATCCGGATTGTGATCGGGATGGCCGCTTGGTGGGTGCGGGTGATGGGACACTTATCCGGATTGTGATCGGGGATGCCCGCCTGGTGGGTGCGGGTGAAGGGATGCGGGCATCTCTGTGATGCCACTCTTATGTGGGCACTGCCTCTTGAATAGCACTGCGGGGTGGCTTCAAGCTGCCTAACCTTTTCGGATGCCTCCTTGCTTCACGCTTGCTGAGCGGCGCACGGTAGCGTTGGGCTTTGAGGTTCCCGAACGTGTGTTTATCCTTGGATCAACTCCTTTGGCACACCATAGCCGCAGAAGACCGGCTGCACTATGTACCCCCGCCGGGGTTCAAAGGATTCAGCACACACTTCGGGGCACTTATCCGGATTCACTAGTGAAGAATGGGACCCCCTAAGCCTTACTGAGCCACCCGAGCCCCTCTGCATCCTCACCGCCGGCACACTGCTGCCTTGTGCCTGAAGCCGGTTCATCCCTGCCCCCGATCTGCGCGAGCCATATCTCCACCACCAAGTCTACTACGCGCAGGACCACCACTCTGCCCCCTGAGCCTCACTGGGCCACCCGAGCCTCTCTGCGATTGCCCTGCCGGCGCACTGCTGCTTTGTCTCTGAAGCCGGCTCACCTCCGCCACTCGAGCCATCTCCGCCACTCGAGCCACCTCTTCACCACCAAGCCCACACTCGAACCACCCCGATGCCCCCTACCCGCCCTAGAGCCTGGTTTCAAGAGAGCTTGCCCACCCACGCCACGGCCGGAATCCCCAAGGGCTGTCCCAAGGG
Source organism: Cymbomonas tetramitiformis (assembly GCA_001247695.2). Taxonomy (NCBI): domain Eukaryota; kingdom Viridiplantae; phylum Chlorophyta; class Pyramimonadophyceae; order Pyramimonadales; family Pyramimonadaceae; genus Cymbomonas; species Cymbomonas tetramitiformis. The sequence goes on from LGRX02017539.1 coordinate 15,271, forward strand.
GCTGAGAATGTGTGTGTGTGTGGCGCTTGCTCCCTCTCTCTTTTGTTGGCTGATCTCATGCCATTCAGTGTGTGTTTATCCTTGGACCAACTCCTTTGGCACACCGTAGCCGCAGAAGACCGGCTGCACTATGTACCCACGCCGGGGATCAAAGGATTCAGCACACGCTTCGGGACACTTCTCCGGATTCTCTGGAGCTCACTAGTGAAGAATGGGACCCCCTAAGCCTCACTGAGCCACCCGAGCACCTCTGCATCCGCACCGCCGGCGCACTGCTGCCTTGTGCCTGAAGCCGGTTCATCCCTGCCCCCCGAGCCGTGCGATCCATATCTCGGAATGTGTGTAGTGCAGCCTTCGCACTGTTACGTGCCGCACTGTGACTCTGGAAGTGTTGTTCTGACTTGGAGATGTTTCCTACACCGTTGATAAATGTAGAATTCAAAAGCATTAGCTACGTGTGAGAGCCTTGCAGACTGACATAGGGTTGGGGCGTTGTAGAAGGAAAATGCGGGCATTGATGGCCGATCTACGCGCGACTCTGATGTAGGGTTGGTGCGTGTAACAGAAGGAAGATGCGGGCGTGGATGGCCGATCTGCGCACGATTCTGATGTAGGGTTGGTGCGTGTAACAGAAAGAAGATGCGGGCGTTGATGGCCGATATGCGCACGACTTTGAGGGATATGAAGACCTTCAACAAACCGACCCGCCCAGTCGTGGCGGCAGTGGCGGGGGTTATGGCACTTATTTACCCCGAGCAGGTGAAGTCATCCCGGAGCACGCAGGAAGTTGTGATCAGCATGTCGCACTAATGTCACTTGCAGCGTACAAGGCTGTGGAAGTATGATATAGGGCTGATGGTGCCATTCTCCACTTGGACGAGCTGGACTTCCATTGGTTGCAAGCGAAGTTGGTTGCTTTCTACTGTTTTGGAATTAGCCGGTCTGAGGCCTGCACCTGCTCGCAAGATGTGCAAGGCAAGTTATTTATGTTGATTGAACCAGAGGCCTGGCGCCCAGTGGCCAGCTTCTTAAAACAGAGAAGGAAAAGCGGCTTCCCTTTGGACCGACGGGTGTTGGGCGCACGTTCAAGTTGGCTCGTAGAAGTCATTCACGAGATTTCAGTGTGGATATTTTGCTTGTTGCATGGAGGGGGTGTTGGAGAGCTGATCACCATTTTTTTTTTCTGGACCCAGACTGACAAGATCATGGAAGGCAACTACCAAATTGAGAAGAAAGGAAACTTGGACGTTCTCTGGAGTGGGCTGAAAAAGATGATAGACGTTGGGAAAGGAGATAAATCATCCACAAAGATGATGATGAGCCTGCAAGTGTATCTGCGGGACACTGGGAAGGAAAGCTTTGATGACAAGGTGACATCCCATCACCTAAGGCCGTGACCTCCTGGAGATTAGGATGCCAATTGAACTCTTTGGCTAATTGGGTGTCGTGGGAGGATGTGCTTTGTGCAGACTCAAAGCACTTTAAGAATTGCACAAAACCTTTTGCGAGAGCAGTTCAACAAAGAGGATTTCCAGCGAGCATTCATGCCGGCTAAAATACTGTACATCTGGGGTAGCATCATATTAGACTACACCGCATAACAAGATACGCCAAAAGTGTGGGGAACTGGGCCAGTCAATGTTGCATCGCCAAAGAAATAAGTGCTTTGCATGTCAGGTCCAGTTGCATCTGCAGAATGGACAGTGTGGACAGTCAGGCAGTGATATATATGTATACAACTATAGGGTTAACTTTGCAGTGCGCGTAGGCAAATGCCATATATGGTGGAATGCGCGTAGGCAAATGGTTTTAATGTGGAATGCTCGTAGGCAAATGGTTTTAATGTGGAATGCACGTAGGCAAATGATTTTAACTGTGGAATGTGCGTAGGCAAATGATTATAATGGTGGGATGCGCGTAGGCAAATATTCCTTATATCTATATATGTATCTAATAGTAATAAAGCACAAAGTCTCGAGGGGAATCTAAATTGAATTTGCATATCTTTTAATGTGCGACTTGCTGAGCGGTCGCATGTCGCTCTTAAATAGCAGGCGCTCATAGTATCTACGTATCAAAATGTACACTACCGTGCTTACATTATTGATTTTAAATGTAAATAATTATGGAGGGAAAAATCGTCTTTTGAAACGTAAATAGGCTTTAAAATTAAATAATTCCCCCCTGATAGGTTGCGAAAAAAAATAAGGATAAATAATTAAATATTGTGCCATACACATCATTACAACAAATTTAAACAACAAAATATTAAATATATAATTCCGATCTCGCCCCTCAGCGCGAAAACAAACAAAGTGACAAAATAACTGGAAACTGGTCACTTTCACCTACACGGCAAGTATGGCTGGCTGCGGCTCGGGACACGAGGGAGGGCTTTGTTTAATCTGCAATTTTCTTCCGACAGAATGCCGATGTGGCAAAACAACGCTCGGGGATATGGCCAAGAAGCGCAGGTCACTCGAGAGGCTTCAACAGGCCTCCCTCCTCAGCTTTGGTGTCAAGCGAGGGGTTCCGGCAGCATCAGTGAACTCAGACCCGACCGTTCTCCGACCCGTCTCGGCACGTCCTAAGCGCAGTGCAAGAGAAAGATTCCTAGGAATAGGAGAACGAGTTTTAAGACAAGTTCTCAAGAAGGGCGCTGGACGCCCGTTAAAACACACCGCGTTCGTGCATCGTTCACCCCCCCTGCGGAGATGCGACGTCGACCTAGGTGCGAGTCTGGTGGCTGAGCGCGACTACGAAACAGATCCTAGAAGGTGGGTTAATGACTTTTTGTATGAGGCTGACTTTGATGAGTGGATGGCCAGTGGCAGTGGAGCTGGTAGTAGTGGGCAGTGAAGGTGCATATTGACGTGGCATATTACAGTGAACACATAGCTTGGAAACACGCAACGAACTTTCGTACTGCCGGTATCCATTCGTTACCGTATTGTATACTTGTACTTTTGAATAATTCTCTGGGCCATTTGCACCGATATAGGAAAAAAAACAAGCAAAACAAAATAATTCAATATAGGACATATAATAGTGTGAACAAACAAACAAAGTTCATAAATTAAATAATTTTCGTATAATTATCTGTATTCCTCAAGTTAAAACAAACAACTTTAAAATCAATTAAATAATTGAATCTGGGGGACCAACAAACTTAATTAAATAGTTTATTGCGGCTCATTTTCGGAATTAAAATCAATAAAGTAAGCACGGTATGCTTAACCATGGAATGATAAGATAGCATGGTCAGCTAAGACTGGGGATGATCTCACCAGGACAAGCCCCAAACATGTTGCTACCTTTTCAAACATTGAGTCAAATTTTCATGTTTTGCTCATCTACGAACATATTTCATCACTGGACAGTGTGCACACCAAAAGAAAAATCGTTGAAGAGATTATCTCTACTGTAATCTCAGTAAATCAAAATGCAAGATATGCAACATACTAGTTACTATAGTCTAGAGTGAAGAGTGTCACAACGAGATGTTCTACAAGTGAACTCAGATCTCCACTCATCTCTTGTGTCACTGAGAACTCATCACGCGCAAACTTACGCGACGGTGCGATGTGACCAGCAGAGTGATGAGTGACCACTGTATCATGACTATGCACTATCGTGTCACCTAAGTCGTCTCGGGTGTGACTGAGTCAGAGTGGGGCGGAGCGGAGCGGAGGTCCCAGAATCGAGAATCGAGAAAGTCGGTGACATGACATGACATGACATGACATGACATGACATAACGGTAGGGAAACTATAGAGTTACAAGGTTAACAAGCATATTTTTTCGTTTCTAACATTAATAATAGAACGGGCAAAGAAGTGCTTATTCTCGAGGAAAGCACGCATACTTTTTTGTGTCTGGCATTAATGTCAAAACTCAGCAGAAGCAGCGATCATTCTAGGAAAAAGAGTTGATCCCGCCTGTTTTGACATTAATGTCAAAACTCAGCAAAAGCAGCAATATTTCCTGGAAAAAGAGTTGATCCCGCCCGTTTTGACATTAATGTCAAAACTCAGCAAAAGCAGCAATAATGCTAGGAAAAAGAGTTGATCCCGCCTGTTTTGACATTAATGTCAAAACTCAGCAAAAGCAGCAATAATGCTAGGAAAAAGAGTTGATCCCGCCTGTTTTGACATTAATGTCAAAACAGCAGAATCAGCAAAAATGCTAGGAAAAAGAGTTGATCCCGCCTGTTTTGACATTAATGTCATATGTCAAAACTCAGCAAAAGCAGCAATAATGCTAGGAAAAAGAGTTGATCCGGCCTGTTTTGACATTAATGTCAAAACTCAGCAAAAGCAGCAATAATGCTAGGAAAAAGAGTTGATCCGGCCTGTTTTGACATTAATGTCAAAACTCAGCAAAAGCAGCAATAATGCTAGGAAAAAGAGTTGATCCCGCCTGTTTTGACATTAATGTCAAAACTCAGCAGAAGCAGCAATAATGCTAGGAAAAAGAGTTGATCCCGCCTGTTTTGACATTAATGTCAAAACTCAGCAGAAGCAGCAATAATGCTAGGAAAAAGAGTTGATCAACCCTGTTTTGACATTAATGTCAAAACTCTGACTTCTGACATTAATGTTAAAACATTCGCTCCAAAGATCTTTGCGCAAGCTTCGTCTGCTTTTCAATGCTTTCAGAGTTAGCATTTGCGCAAAGATCTCTGCTTCAAAGATCTTCGCGCAAGCTCAACCACTCTTTAATTTGTAAAGAAATATTTGCGCAAAGTCGAGTTAGCTCCAAAGATCTTTGCGCAAGCTTCGTCTGCTTTTCAACGTTTGAGTTGGCAAATTTGCGCAAAGATCTCTGCTTCAAAGATCTTCGCGCAAGCTCAAACACTCTTTAATTTGTAAAGAAATATTTGCGCAAAGTCGAGTTAGCTCCAAAGATCTTTGCGCAAGCATGTCTGCTTTTCAACGTTTGAGTTGGCAAATTTGCGCAAAGATCTTTGCTTCAAAGATCTTAGCGCAAGCTCGAACACTCTTTAATTTGTAAAGAAATATTTGCGCAAAGTCGAGTTAGCTCCAAAGATCTTTGCGCAAGCTTCGTCTGCTTTTCAACGTTTGAGTTAGCAAATTTGCGCAAAGATCTTTGCTTCAAAGATCTTAGCGCAAGCTCGAACTACTCTTTAATTTGTAAAGAAATCTTTGCGCAAGCTCCGTGTACTCATTAATTGCTAAAGTAAACTTTGCGCAAAGTCGAGTTAGCTTCAAGATCTTTGCGCCAGCTTCAAATGCTTTTTAATGTTTAAGGTTATATTTGCGCAAAGATCTTTGGACCAAGATCTGTGCTTCAAAGATCTTTACGTTAAAACACCATACGAAAAAATACCGTTGTATTTTACCGACACTCAAAGCGCATGTTTTTAACGCGTGTTTTTAAAGCAAGAGAAATCGCACACTTAAAACACCATAATTCAAACATACATAACTTACCCACTAAAACTACCACATTTAAGACGTCGGCACTTGGTTTGGCTATGAAGCCTTGGCGACGTGTACCGTGTCCGCTTTTTTTGATTTCGAATCTAGATAATTATTTGACCAAGCAGCGAAGGTCAGTGGACACGCGTGACAACATGACCATTTACACATTTACACAAGCACCGCGTTTTTTGACGCAGGGCTTGTGTTTATGAACACACCCAATCCAGAAAAATATCTCTCTCCGTTGATTGCTCGATGATCACTCGAACCACAATAGCAAACAGCATAATGAAGGCATACCGTACCGCATAAACGCATATCGCAGCCTACGTGTCTGCCACGTGTCTGCATTACACTGCGCGTTATGATGACGTGGCAGGTCACCCGTCGTCTATAAACCGAGAATAGTAGCAGAAAAGCACCGTCTAAAAACATGCATACTGGTTCACGTATCCCCAATAGTCTGTTACTTGGCACCCAGGGCCTTCAGAGCCGCCTGTGGTTGCTCCAATTCTTCCGATGCCACCCTCGCCGGGTGGTGCTCCACCATCGCCGGACTACACCCCGCCCGCCTCCGACGAGGAGGACGAGGGTGGACCTTCTTCAATCAACTGCAACTACATCGACGGTTTCTCATTTTCCTCTACGCATGTATCATCGGACGATGGGGACCCTGCATGTGCTTCGGGCAACAGTGGTGCCAGCTCTCCTGGGCTCTGTAATAGTGGCTAGTGATGACGAGCTGAACTTAACCTACCGTCGGTTCGAGATGCTGCGGGTGTAGGTTGCCCCAAGATGGGCTCTGTTTCGGGCTTTCAGTGTGTTGGAATTGCACAGTAGAAAGTGGTAGCATAGCTGCTGCACTGCCTGTTCGGGGAGGGGGCCCTGGCCAGTATGAACACAGTGCCTCCCGCTAGCACTGACTTTTCTCCCTCTCAGTAGGCATTTGTTCTTGTTTCGGCTACCTAGTTATGGTCCCCACACTAGGCGGTGTGCTGGATTTGGCATAGTGACCCCTGAATCGTGTCACCTGCCTCATCCTATAGTAGTCTGGGTGACCGTCACCCGTAGACCGAAACCTAAAACCTGGACTTAAAGTCAGGTATCGTTCATCTCGTTTTAACGTATCTTTACGACCGTTCTGAGATCGAAACCCTAACCTAGGGTACAGCAAATAGATATACCGTTATAATATATCTAGCAAGGCGCGACTTAACGTCGTACATCGGGGCAGACATTTCAACTTGAATCCAACATCGGAACAGACATTTCATTTCAATCCGCGTCAGGGGTAGGCACGTCACGTTAAGCGTACATCGAGTTACAGATATTTCCGTTTTTATTCTACACCGGGGTAGATGTTTCATTTTAACCTACATCGGGGGTAAGCACAATTACTATATACATGATCGGCTGTGTCGATTTAAACTTCTACATTTCGAAATCGGTCGATATGCAAGTTTGTAGATTGCAGTCGATAAATACCCCTGCATATGAGTGCTACTATAGAATAATCAAGGAGCATGCAGCTTCTGATTTCAGAGGAGCATTATGTCCAATACAGGATTGGCGCATTATAATGAATCGGAAATCGGCTCAGATTTCATCATGGCGTTCTGTCATTACAACTTTCTCCAATAAGTCCCATAAGCGGCATGCATAGCTCGAGTACACGAGCGTAGTTCCCGATGGAATTGGATTAAGGATAATCGATGGGGAAGCGATGGAGAAAGGGGAGAACCCCCCATGAGTATTTAAGACGGTAAAATTATCAATAAACCAGCTTTCTGTCATCGATGACAGAAAGTCGTCATAATATCGTCATCGATGACAGACTTTTTAGTTACTTAAATTGTTTTACCAAGTTAATTCAAGTCTTTTACGCTGCTTCGTCATCGATGACGGCTCTTTCCATCATCGTTGATGGACTTTCCGCAGTTCTTTAAAAGATAACGGAACTGTCCTTGACCGATCATGGATGTTTATTTTCTCGGTGAGTCACTTTCACGTCACAGATTTCGGCAGTTAAAGTCTGTAATTACGCAGCGTCTAAGTTATTTAACCGTCAATGTCTTTACGATAGACTCGTAACAACCCGCGGCGCAATCGTATACTGATTCCCTAGCTCATTATAAGTATCAGCAAGTTGCGCAGACTTTTTATTGCGTGCGGCAAATTAGACAAAACAGCGCTTCTTAAAGAATTCTTACAAGATTGGATCCATAAGAATCTTAGTGACTTTTAAAACTGCACAGATTCTGGACCGGTCATAATAATCAGCTTTGCGTTAAAGACTTTAGAACACGTCTCTAATTACGCAGCGTGCACGTTATCAACCCGTGTAGGTCTTTATAATAAGCACGGAACAAACCGCGGCGCAAATGGATACTATTTCGCTAGCTTATTAGTATCAGCTAATTGCGCAGACGTTTCATTGCGACATGCGGCTTAATTAACAACAGGCAAAATAGTAGCGCTTCTTAAAGGAGTCTTGCAAGATTATATCTTAAAGATTCTTCCAGGCGACTTTCTAATCTGAAACTGGACTGGTCCTAATCAGCGTTGCGTTGAAAACTTTAACAGACTGTAATATTGTTAACATCGGAAACTGTAATATTGTTGACATAATTATTTATGGCGTTTATTCAAGGTATTCATTTGTTTACCGAACAATTTTACAAGAAGTGAGAAAAACGTCATCGATGACAAGGTTGTTGTTATAAGTTGATGTTTTCATGCAACCTAAAAATATCGTCATCGATGACACATTTTTTCTATTTTATAAATAAAGTTTAGAAACATAATGTTTTTTCAGCACCTAGAAATATCGTCATTGATGACAATAATTTATGTTTAATAAATAATTAGCATGGATTTCATATTATCTCAATATCAGTTTCTTATTTGCTGTCACTGGTGACTGGGATTGTCATTGTTATATTTTCTGTGAGACATGAAAACACATTGTATTTTCACCTATAAATACATAAATATTCTGTATTTCCACTCTTTCGCTTCGCTTTTGTTTTCGGAGTGGCCTCGGTGCATTTTTTGACAAAAGGAGACTAAAGTGTATTTTCAAAATTTCCGGGGCCCGTTGTGGAATTTCACTTGTCGGGGAGGGGGGAGCGGCGATATTCCGGAAGAAGGACGCGTGCTTGTATTTTCACTTATTGTTTTTCACCTGATTTGCATTTTGACTTTTTCGGGGAGGTGACGGTGCATTTTTTACAAAGGAGACCAAAGTGTATTTTCAAAATTCCGGGGCCCGTTGTGGAATTTCACTTGTCGGGGAGGGGGTGCGGTGATATTCCGGAAGAGAGACGCGTCGTTGTATTTTCACTTGTTATTTTTCACCTGATTTGCATTTTGACTTTTTCGGGGAGGTGTCGGTGCATTTTTTGACAAAAGGAGACTAAAGTGCATTTTCAAAATTTCCGGGGCCCGTTGTGGAATTTCACTTGTCGGGGAGGGGGGTGCGGTGATATTCCGGAAGAGAGACGCGTCGTTGTATTTTCACTTGTTGTTTTTTCACCTGATTTGCATTTTGACTTTTTCGGGGAGGTGACGGTGCATTCTTTTACAAAAGGAGACCAACGTGTATTTTCAGTATTTCCGGGGCCCGTTGTGTTATTTCACTTGTCGGGGAGGGGGGTGCGGCGATATTCCGGAAGCGGGACGCGTCGTTGAATTTCCACTTGAAAATATTTTAAGGACCGTTTTGTATTTTCACTTGGTGAAATTATCCATTTATGCATTCATCCATTTATCCTTTCTTTGCGCGACGCCATTCACATCAGTTCTCGCAGCTTGATGCAATGCTAAACCGACCCTCATACATCGAGCACATGCGATGGTTTTATTGCACCATATCATACTAACTCTCGATGACAGCATCAGTGACTAATCTATGTATGCTATCTAAGGGCCGGTTTATGCAAGAGTTGAGCTGGAGTTGAGTTGGGGAATTGAATTGATCGGGAGGATTTCATTGGCCGAATTCTTCCGGCGAGAATTCCCAAACCAAAACTTCAGAAAACTCCAGGAGAGAGTTTCGGAAGTCTGGAGGTCGCCGATCCGGGGATGGCGACCTGCAGACTTCAGTGAAGTCTGGATTGAGTTCAAGTTTGAGTTGTATAAACGATTTCAGTCTAGCAGGAGCGTGGGATGAAATCGGCGTATCTTTGTCGCAGACGGTCCAGAGATTTTGCCGGAGAGCGATGTAGCGTTTGGATAAAACGTGGACGGACGAACCGTGAAGGGTCAATTGCAAAGATAATTAATTAATCCATGGAAAATAAAGACCGCAAGATATGTACAGATTACATCGCACGCCCATCGCGACACGATTTACAGAGCTTCCGCCCCAAAACGATAATTCGAGCTATTTCCCGTCGCCGACAGTAATCATACAACTCAAACTCTAACTCAACTCTTGCATAGACCCAGCCTAACACATCATACCGACTCGTGCCCACTTTAAATAACACGACAGTAGTCATGCGCAGGTACTGATATGCACGTGCGCGCGGCACACGCATATGCCGCACCTTCAAATATACCGATGGCCGATAATTCTCGTATACATATATCAACGAATAGGTGCGTCAACAAAGCTACCGATCAAATACAGCAATGCAGTTAAACATGGAGAATTAAACTTACGAAAACAAGGACGAAGATGCGAAAGGATATGGGCACAATAGCTAGGCTAGCGCAATATAATTCATGAATGATACATGCTGATCTCACTAAATGTTCACCAGCACATGGATCGGCAACACACACAAAGAAGACATCAGCAGATGACGGCGGCGTAATATGTGCACACGAAGCAACACGCATATTCCGTTGTACCTTCACAAATAAATGTACTCAGTGACAACGACGACCATCCACAATTTCCCGTTTAAACAATTAACTAAAAGATTATGCGGCCTAATCTTGTGGTGCCATCAATTGATGTGCAGAGTCATGAGCTTATGCATAGACCACGGTTTATCAGGCTTCTATTTTGTGCTGATAGATCGTGACCGGTATGTCAATGGCGTATTTGAGTGCATGCCACATGAGCACACCTGATTGTTGTGTTGGTTGGGGAATACTTTCATTATGCCTCCCTTAAGTGCCTTAGACGATTGCTGTAAGGTATATTTCATCTACTGTCAAAGAAAATACCGAAGGCAATGGCATACTGGCCCATGGGAAATTGAGGGCCGCATTCTGAGCATAAACAAGAAATATATTGTAAAGGCACTTCACTCAAGTGACCCTCATACTATTGACGTTTCGAGATGGCATCTTCACTGCCCTCTCTTTCCTTGTAATGCTGCAAACATTTTAATGCGAGTTCGGCAATGCGATCCCGGTGAGGAGCATCAAGATACGTGTCCACTTGGGCGGTCTGCAGGAATGCGTGGTCTCCGCGATGAGCGCGCATCACCCTTTCCACCGTCTTCTTACACACCTCCTTGAAGCCATCGCGTGACAGCTGGCCCTCTGCGAAACCTACCTGCAGCTTCGCCCGGACAATCTTTGCAACTTGATCATGGAAGTACTGTGCGGCTTCCTTCTTCTGCTGGGCGGCATCTTTCTTGGAGGTAAGATCAATCACCTCTTCCTGCACTGGTGCCGCCACACCTTCCACCCACTGCACCACCGAGCTTGAGCCATTGCTCAATATCCCGGAAGGGGTCACACCCGGCATTGCATCACGTGAACCCTGTAACGCCTCGGCCTTACGCTTCAGGGATGCGGGCTGGCTCTTGCCAGCTGCAAGCTTCTGTCGCCGCCCCTGCGCTGCGGCGACCGCTTTCCCATCCGCATGTAGCGTGGCCCCATTCACGACGGCTTGGAGGGCATCCTCTGGTCGATCACCTCCGCTTGCGCAAGGAGGTGCAGATGCTCCTCCAGTGCATGCGTCCGTCGTTCGCACAACGTTGCTCCCTCCGGCCACCTTCGTCGTTCCAGCATGACCCGCATCATCCACATTTGCCACGCGCTTGTGGGGTCCCGCCGGATCCTCACAGCTGCTGCCCCTGATTTGCTCGGTTCCTCCTTCCTCCCGCCCTGCATTGGAAGTGGCATCGGGCAACGCCTCGGGCCTGAGGCTATAAGTGCCTTCCATTGCTGCCCGCCCTCCAGCGCCCTCGCCCTTGTCCCCCACTGCTGCAACCTTGGGTGTTGTGCCCGCTCTTGCGCCATTATTCATCCTGCCCGACGGCGTCGCCTTTCTTTCACGGGACGTCGGGCCAGGCGCTGCTGGCTGGGTGGGTGCCGGACCTGACCCTGCCCTGGCCGTAGCACTGATTGCGGGCAACCTCTGCATCGTCCTCTCTGCAGCGCCCACCTCCGTCCTTGCAGGGCCGTCGCTCCCCTCCAGAGATCCCTTATCCGTGGGCTGCCCATCCTGGGACCCGTCACGTGGCATACCCAAAGTCGCAACATCTGGAGTCCCCGCAACGCCCGCGCCTGCTGCCTTCCACCCGCCCCCCATGCGGTCGCAGGCGACTCCCCGCGTCCTTTTCACCACTTGGTGGGGAGCTGCTACACCGCCAACAGTGCCATGCCCGTCCTCACCTTTTGGGTCTGCAGTGCCTTCGGTGGCCTTCGGTCGTGCCCGTTTCGCCCCCGCAGCCTGCGCGATGTACCCTCTAACGGCCACATTGCCGTTGCCCTCACCCGGCATCGCCTGCGCCTTGCTGACAGCAGACTGCCTAGCCACCTGCTTGGTTGCTGGGCGGGGCGGTACACCAGCCGCTGCTTGTGCGCCCCCCGCCAGTATATCCTTGTCCCGGCCGCCCTGCCCCGGCCCTCGGGAGGGCTGGCTTTCACCACCTCCTGGTGGAGCATCTTGCTTCGCCCGAAGGAAGTGAGATATGTGCGGTGGACACGCCTGGCTGTCCGCCTGGCTGCTGGTACCTGCACGGTTGGCGCCTGGATCGCTTGGCTTGCTGTCCCCTCCACCGTCTGGCGCAGGGCTAACATTGCTGTGCCCCGCACACCTCGTCGGTGCTTCTCTCCTGCCTCCTTCCCGGCTGATACTTGCACAGCCTTTGACCTCCTTCTTCGTACTTACGGCTACAGTCACCCCGCTGCCTCCCTCACCGCTGAGAGAGGCCTTCGCCGCAAGGGTTTGTGCAGTGTCTCCGCCACTGTGACTGTGCTCTTTCCCATCGCGCTTACTTGCGTCCTGCTTGATGCCCCTGTGACTGCTCACCCCGGGCCTACCGCCGTCGTGGCGCCCTGCCGCGCCCCTCTCGTGTGGTGCCGCCCCACTCCTGAAGTCTGGCCCACCCCGCCCCTGTCATCTCGCCCTCCTCCTCCCTTGTCATCTGGCTCCGTCACGCCCGGTTGTCTCGTCCCGCTTCGCTTCTGCCATGTCGCCCGCCTCGCTCCTGTCATGCCGCCCTGTCTCGTCCCTGTCATGCCGCCTCGTCTCGTCCCTGTCATGTCGCCCCGCCGCCCCTTTCGTGTCGCCCCGCCTCGCTCCTGCCATGTCGCCCGCCTCGCTCCTGTCATGCCGCCCCGCCTCGTCCTTGTCATGTCGCCCCGCCTCGCCCCTATCGTCTCGCCCTGCCTCGCCCCTGTCGTGTCGCCCCGACTCGCCCCTGTTGTGTCGCCCCAACTCGCCCTGTCGTGGCGCCCTGCCGCGCCCCTCTCGCGTGGTGTCGCCTCACTCCTGTCAACTTGCCCACCCCCGCCCCTGTCATCTCGCCCTCCCCCTCCCTTGTCATCTGGCTCCGCACGCCCGGCTGTCCCGTGCCGCTCGCCCCTGTCACGTCGCCCTGCCTCGCTCCTCTCGTCTCGTCCCGCCCCGCCCCTTTCATGTCGCCCCGCTTCGCCCCTGTCGCGTGGCCCGCTTCGCCCCTGTCACGTCGCCCCAGCCCGCTCTTATCAACTCGCCCTGCCCCGCTCTTATCCACTGGTCCTTCTCCACCGACTCTGCCAGAACCTGCCTTGCTTCCCATCCCTTTGTGTCTGCCTCTGCTTCCTTCCTCCGGCCTATCAATGCGACCTGGTGACTGGCCGCGTCTCTCCCTCAGTCCCTCCGCGACTGCGGATGGTGCCTGCATCGACCGGGCCCCCGGGACCCCAGTGCTGTGGCCCCTGTCCTCGGCACGAGACCCTTGCTCGGCAGGGAAGCAGTCCGTGGTGGTTCCAGCTGCCGCCCCTGCTGCCATCTCCTGCGGAACGCGGGGCTCGGCATGCACGGACCGGGTCCAACCTGCAGCCGCGCCGCAGCTGCCTGCACTCCTCGGCGATGAGCCGGGCTGAATCTCACCGTCCTCCAGGTTGACATCAAGAGGCAGGGTGGGGCACGCCCGGGGGCGCTTCAGTGCTGCTCGGGGATCGCTTGCCCCTCGGCTGTCATCCCTACCACCACTGCCAACCTTGCTGGTGTCCCCTTTGCTGCGGAGGCCGTCACTGCCTGTATCCGTGTCTGGTCTACTGCCACGGCTGCCGTCTACCCTGGCCACGCCATCTTTGCTGCCACGGCCGCAGTTGGCGCGGTCGGCACTGTCCTTGTCGTCGAGGATGCAGGCGCCAGGTCGAGAGGAGCTCAAGGATTGGGCGTAGGGTCTGCGGGCCTGCAGGAGGCAGCCCTGGGCTTCACAGTGGTCCACGAGGGCGCGCCACTGAGGGTGATGTCTCAGTGAGGCCGCATGACCGAGCACCCACAGCGAGCAACGCGCACGTGTCAGCGCCACGTTCATGCGCCGTGAATCCGTCACGAACCCCAACGCTACCCTCGCCCTATCCGCCCGGCCCTCGTTGTTGACCGCATTTGCCCTCACACACGACATAAGCACGACGTCAAATTCCTGCCCCTGCACACCGTCCACCGTGCTGATGTGCACCCGGTCCACCACCTCCGCCGCGTGGTTCCGCAGGAGGGCACTCCGCAGGGCGCCTGCCTGGCCCTTGTAGGGCGTTACAATCCCCACGCGCAAGCCCGCGGCTTCTTTGGGGTAGCGAGACAGCAGCGTGGAGAACAGGAAGGTCGCCACCTCAGCCTCCGCCGGGTTCCTCAGTGAGGTCCCCTGTGAGCTCTCCCGGCCATCCGCCACGTTCACGAAGACCAGGGGCCCGAGCCGCTGCTCCCGGTGAAATGGCTGGTGCCGCCCTTGTGCTGTTACCCCGTCACAGATCCGGGACTCGTAAAAGGTGCGGCTCGGGAATGCGCATATCGCCGGATGCATCCTGCGATGTACACCGCAGGCAGCGAGTCAAGCGAGCGGCCCCGGGAGCCACGACCCCGGCCCCGCGATCCGTGCCATGCGCGGCGCGGACACCTCAAGGGGTGCAGGGGAGTCCGCTAAGCCCTAGCGCCCTCCTATAAGAGCTCTGACGCAACGAAGCCGAGTCATCCTCGCGCGCAGTGCCCTGCCAGCTCCAACCCTCGGCACACACCTGGCGCACCCTTTTCCTCCAACCCTCGGCACACATCTGGCACATCCTTTTCCTTCCAGCCCTCGGCACACATCTGGCACACCCTTTTCCTTCCAGCCCTCGGCACACATCTGGCGCACCCCTTTCCTCCAACCCTCCGCACACATCTGGCACACCCTTCTCCTCCAAGCCTATGCCACACATCCAGCACCCTCCGCGGGTCGGGACTGGGAGTCTTACCTACCCACATATTTGAGGCCGGCAGTCAATGGCACTGACTGACGATTGGCCGTGCAGAAACCAGGAAGCCTAAGTGCATACAGACCATCTCCAGGTGGGACATGGGTGTGCTGCGCCCATGGCTAAGGGCAGATGGGAGGAGAGGTGGTGGTGGGGATACACATGGATCGTCGAGAGAGGGCGCCCGGGGCTTGCAAGGCGGGGAAGGCGTGGCCGGGGAAGCACCGGTACTGCATCTCCAGCAGGGAGGTTGGGTGGCCGGCGCGCTGCAGGCGCTCGAAGAGGCTCTGCTCGAGGCCGTGCGCGGCGGCGTCCCGCGACAGCACCGTGGCCGGCAGCTGCAAGGGGTCCCCCACCAGCACACACCGCCCGCCGGGCGCCAGCAGCTGCAGCGGGATCAGCGTCGCCGGCTCCAGGGCCTGCGCCGCCTCGTCGATCACCACCACGTCGAACTCCACGCGGTCCTTTGCCTTCCCGAGCGCACCGCCGCCGGCTCCCGCGAAACGGGAGGCGCGGCCTTTGCCCGTGCCGGACGCGCTGGCGCCTTGCAGCAGGTCGCTCCCGCTCCCGCTCAAAGTGGCTAGCACGAGGTGCGCCCCGCGGAGCACGTGGCGCCGCGCCTCGTCCCGCCGCTGGTTCTCCTCGGCCCTCGAGGCGCGCTCCTGCCCCTCCGCGGCGGTGAGCTCGTTGAACAGCTGGCGCTGCTGCACGCGGAGCATATCCGCGCGCGCCTGGAGCTGGATCGAGTTTCCGCCGCCGCCTTGCCGCGCATGACCGGGCTCCCCGCCAGTAGGGTCCCGGGCCGCCGCCGCCGCCGCCCCCGCCTGCCGCACCTTCTCGCCGAGTTCCCGCAGCTTGTTGCGGAGCTCCATCGCCGACCCCCCCGCGGCCCTCCCCCCGTGGCCCGCGGAATTCGCAAGACCCCCTCCCGCCCGTGCGCGGGTGGTGTCGGCGGCCTCGTCCGCCAGGTGCTGCTCCAGAAGCTCGTCCAGCAGGTAGGGCTTGGACTCAGCGGCAACCACCGCGGGCTGCCCGATCCTCACCACATTGGGCTGCAGGAGGGTCCCCTGGGGCCCGTACAGCCCGCGCTGCACGATGCGCGCCAGGAGCTCGTCCACCGCGGCGTTTGACTGCGCACAGATCAGCACTTTCTGCCTCGCCATGCCCATCCGCGGCCGCGCGTTCCCCTCGCTAGGCCCTCCGCTCGCCTCCGCTCTTCCTTCACCCTCCACACCTGCTGCTGATGGGGCCCTCGTGGGACCCTGTGATGCGAATCCCCCACCCCCCACCTTGCCAATACTCACCTCTGCACCATTGTGTAAGTCCAGGGCCGTTCGATGCTGTTGCTTTATTCAAGATCCTCATCCACGCGCTGAGCGCTTACTTGTCCCCTGCTTTCTTGTGGCGCCTGGTGGACGCCCACGTGATCCGTCACATGCGATGTGCTTGCGGGCAAGACACATTTGCCGGGATTCTTTTACACGAGGAGGGGGGAAGGGGTCAGTAGACGCGACCTTTTTCTTGGTGGGGCGTTTGCGGGGTGCTGGCAGTTGCGTCGGAGACCCCCCTGCGGCCATCGCCTTCTGCCGCCCTTGCCGTAGAGCGCTGAGCACCATGTTGTTGTACTCGCTGCAGCCGCCCCCCCCATCGGGCAGCGCCCCTGCAGGGAAGTCCGGTTGCGCAGCGGCAGCCACGCCCGACTGTTGCGCCTCGCCTCCCTCTCTTGTGTCTCGACCGGCGTTGCCGGCAGGTTGCAGCAGCAGCGCCACGATGGCGAGCAGGGTGGTGGTCTTGCCGGTGCCCGGGGGACCTTGTACGAGGGTCACCCCGGAGGACCCCTCCACACCATCTCCGAGGGGGGTCACCGCCGCCGCAATGGCCGCAAGCTGCGACTCGTTGAAGTGGCTCTGAAGAGCCACCAGCAGCTTCGGGGATACCGATGTCCGCAACACGTGGCGCGCGGCCTTGGCGACCTCCAGATCCCCTGCGATAGTGCCCAGGCCGCCCTCAGGGCCAGGATCGATGGGCGAGGGACCCGCCAGCTTGGTGGCGGCACAGCGCAAAGCGGAGGTGTAGCCCCCCCCCTGTGCAGGGCAGGGAGTTCACCTGGCATGGCGGCCTGAGAGGAAGGGCTGAGGATGGTCGGGAATAGGGGACATTGCGGGGCCGTCTCGAGGGCCTGCATCTCACGGAGGTGCGGCACCATGCTCATCACCTTGCACAGCTCCCATGGGGGCGGCTCCTCACCCCCCTCATCGCCGGCGCTGCCCCGCAGCCGCATCAGCAGCTCGCTCAGAGCCTTCATCCGCGGGGCGTCCTCCGGGCCCTCCGGCGCCAGGCACAGCCGCGCACGGATGCGCAGCGCGGACTGCTGGGGCATACGCTCTACAGCGTCCACCTTGACCAAGGCGTGCACCTGTTGCCCGCGCTGCGCGCTGCCCAGCGCTCGCTCCAGAATGGACTGCCCTTTGCTGCCGCCCCCAAGGCGACCGGGCGTTTGCATCAGGACCGCCAGGTCGCCCTCCTTGACTGCGGACTCCGGCGGGGCTTGGTCTACCTGCGCCGCATCCCGCAGGCGACCCTCGGCCAGCGCACCTCAGACCAAGGCATTGAACACACTGGATCTGGGCGGTAAGCCATTCCCCACATTCTGCAGCTTATTTCTGCTAGTATCTGCGATCAATAATGATCGCACGGCGAGGCAGAAAGTGCTGATCTGTGCGCAGTCGAAGCACAAACTGAAATCACTTCAAGAGCGGAGTGGTGCAGATAATCACAATGGAGCTGAAGGAGCCAAGGCGCTGGCCGTTGCACTCACTCCGAATGCGGAGCACAGGCGCCTGCTGCTTTAGGGGAAGCCCAAGCGGGCATGCTGTTCAGGCAGGCTGTGACGGGCCGTCTCGCCGCTGCTGTCCATGTCCGCCACGATCCAGGCGCACACCAGAGGCCTCACACACAGTGCCACGGCTCCTGGGATGGCACGCTGGGTGGACCAGTGTGGCGTGCGGTGCTGAGGGTTTCATCTGCTCTACCCTTCTCACAGGGGGCTCACGCATGAGCCCCTGCTGCTGGGTGCGCGGTGCGGGCGGCCAGGTGACAAGCGTCCGGGCAGTGAGCACGGGCGGGCAGGGACACGGAGATGGGTCAGGTATCCGAGGCGCCAAGCGAGTTGGATCATGCACCAAGATTTGGATTTGGTAGGCTGGTGCGCGCGGGCCCTGCACCCGCACCTGGAACTGCGCGATGGTCATCTTGTCCTGCCTCCGGAACTCCAGCAGCACTGCCGGCAAGGGCGGCGGCAGCGTCTCCTGCTCAATCTGCTGCTGCAAGGCAGCACGCAGCTCCGTGAGCACGAGCGGCCGGAACGCCCCAAAGTACCCATCCGCGGTGGCGAAGCTGCGCGGCAGCTTCCCTTTCGCAGGCGCCGCCCGCGCGGCGAACCTCCCGGCGGCGTCCAGGAGCTCCATCCCAGGCGCGCCCGACCTCCTCTCCGCCACCTCCGGCAGGCTCCACCGCAGCACCGCCTCGTACATGTGATCCAGCCGGGGCACCGTGCGGCGCACCGCCGCGGCCCCGCGCATTCCAGCTTGGTGGTCCGTGCGTCGCCCTGGTCCGCCCGCGGCACCGGCAATAGGACCGGCGAGCTGAATCACGACGCGGCGCGGAACATTCATCGGGCGGGCCTGCTGCATTGGCATGTCAAAGTCGTCCGTGGCGGTGATTACAACTGGTTTAGCAGGCGGAGGTGGCGGTGCAGGGGTGGGAGCAGGCGGGGTGGTCGGCTTCAGCGCTTGCGGGAGGGGAGGGGGTTGGGGAGGGGGGATCGTGCTCGCGGATTGGGTGGCGCTCCCGGATTGGCGCGGCGGCTGAAACGGCGCAGCGGGCGAGCGCAGCGAGCCGCCACCGTACAGGAACTCGCTCAGGGCAGCCTGGCGGGCCTCCTTGTGCCCCTCGCCTGAAAGTGCCTGGGAGGGCTTGCCAGAAACTGAGGGGGCCCTATTTGACACTGCCGGTGCGGAGGGGGCCCGATTTGGCACCGCAGGTGCGGTGGAGAGGATTGATGTTCCATCATCTGTCCCTGGAGCAGGCTTCCGGAAAAAGGGCGACTCCACGGCCCCTGGTGGGGAGACCGAGGCTGCTGAGCCCTCTGCAGCAGTGGGCCCGCCAGCGCGCGCGGACTTCCACATCTGCCGCGCCTCCGCCAGGAGCCGGCCCTGCAGCCCCCCCACACATCTGCAGGCGTCACGACCCCGGCTTCTTGAACCCACCCTGCGGCTAGGTGCAGGCCGATCTCGCATCTCCTCGAGTTGTCATACCGAGGTCCTTGGAAAGGGACGCCTGCCACCCTGATGCCGAGGGGGGCAGCAGCTAGGGGCTCAGCGCCGAGTTGGGGGGGCACTCGGGAAACTGGAAAGGGCTGTGCTGCAAGGGAGCGCTCTCTAGAATGCTCCTTGTGTGACATCGTGTCGCCCCGTTCGAGAGCAGGCAATGCGCCAGATGCAAAGCTTGGAAGGGGGCTGTCGTATTCACGAGAATAGGGGATGCCACCTGCATGTGTCACGGGTCAACACATGAGGTATTCCAGGATCCGAAGAGCCAAACGGACCTTCGGTTTAGGTCCGCTGTCAGAGCCGAGGCTGCGAGAGAGCGCCTTGGGGTCGCCTCTCTGTTGCTGCTGCGCCCGCTCCATCAACTCCCACGAGGCCGCCTCCTTCGGAGGTGGCACGAACTTCACCTCATCCTCGGGCAGTGGCGGAGGTGACGGTTGCCCTGTCAAAGTTCATGGAGACCGGAAGAACCCAAAACCTCAACATGCTTCGGAGCGCCACCCGAGCGGTCTCAACAAACACAGTACCCCAGGTCTGGCTCGCGCCACAGATAGGGCGCCTAGCAACACTTGAACTGCCCGAGGTACCGTACTCGTTGATAGCCCAAGCTGATCTCAGAACTGCTGGAGGCGCTCAATTTCGACATAGGACTCCCTTTAATTAAAAAACTTGATTACCCACTTTGCGGTGAACCGGCACTTAGGCGGTAAATGGGTCACTCGATCCAGGCCGCGCCGCTCTACCGCGCACCGCTGAGAGCCACTCGATCCAGGCCGCGCCGCTCTACCGCGCACCGCTGAGAGCCACTCGATCCAGGCCGCGCCGCTCTACCGCGCATCGATCCAGGCCGCGCCGCTCTACCGCGCAGAGAGCCACTCGATCCAGGCCGCGCCGCTCTACCGCGCACCGCTGAGAGCCTTTCAGCCACGGGGGCTGCGAATGCCGCATGCTGCTGTAGTTGCTGCTGTAGCAGCTGCTGTAGCTGCTGCAGCTGCTGTAGCTATTTGTTGTAGTTGTAGCTGTAGCCGTAGCTGCTGTAGCCGTAGCTATAGTAGCTGCTGTATTTGTCGCTGTAGCTCCCGCTGTGATAAGATCTGTGAGAGGGTCAGACAAGGGGATACACTCGCGCGTGTTCGCCGACCAGGGCTGAGAGGTGTGGGCGCACCCTTGTCCGGGTAGGTGGCGCTGCTCGCTCTCAGGGCGCCTCCGACCCACTGATCCCACATCTCGCTGTCCTCCTCCAGCACTTTGAGGGACTGAGCCCGCCGCCCTGCTGGCAGCGGCGTGGCGGGCTGCCTCTTCGGGGCGAGTGGCAGATTGGCAGGGTGCACAAACTGCGGGGTGCTCAGGAATCCTCCTGGCCTTACCGGCGGCGTGGCAGCGGATGCGGTGCCCGCTGCCGAGGGCGCGCCAGACAGGAGCTGCTCCACCCTAGCAGTCAAGCTCCCCGGCATCCGCATGCTGGTGTCCATGGGCGGTCCGGTGTCCCAGTGTGACACCTCCGGGGTGTACAGGGACTCCCCCTGCAGCCCACCAGGGGTGCTTGCACCCGCCGCGCTCACCTCATCCAGCGTGAGATCGATGGTATCCACGGAGGTGTCGGCACCGGCCGCCGTGTGGCTGTCCGCCTTAGAGCTCTCTGCGGCCACCATGCCACACCCTCGCCGCTGCTCAGCTCCCCACACCTTGTCCTCAATCAAGGCCGCCACCCTATCAGCCAAGGCTCAGCCCTGATGGCGAAGGTGCAGAATGCTGACCTGGAGAGGGGCTGCGACTGAGGGGACACGTCGACCTGTGCCACCCCCTGAGAGGAAGGCTTGGAGGCATAGGGCGCTTGTGGGGAGCAGACCTGCAGGGCACGATGTGGAGGTAGCGGTCGCAGGCTTCGTGGGTTGGCCTTGCAGTGCAGAGGGAAGCCTGCATCTCCCAGAGAGCGCCCAAACCCTCCCCGCTCCGCCGAGCTCCCAAGTCAGTCAGAGGCCTGCCACTAATTCTGCGCCGCAGCTGGTCCGTGCTGCAGGGGTGACTGGGCGCATGGGCTGTGAGGGGGCGCCGCTGCAGGCAAACTAAGGCAGCCGGGCGTATCAGGCGCGGAGTTCAGCAGCGCACAGCAGCGCACCTCGGAATGAGCAGCCCATGCAGCAGCAGGTGCACATTCGCGTAAGCACATGCTTCTGCGGGTGCTGCGGGTGCTGCTGGCAGAGTCCGACAACCGTGCTGCTGGGCACTTGACGGTCGTAGCCGACTCCCAAGGCGAGCCAGGGTCCCGGGATAAGACCCCCCGGGCGAGCCAGGGTCCCGGGATAAGACCCCCCGGGCGAGCCAGGGTCCCGGGATAAGACCCTCCGGGCGAGCCAGGGTCCCGGGATGAGACCCCCCGGGCGAGCCAGGGTCCCGGGATGAGACCCTCCGGACGAGCCAGGGTCCCGGGATAAGACCCTCCGGGCGAGCCAGGGTCCCGGGATGAGACCCTCCGGGCGAGCCAGGGTCCCGGGATAAGACCCTCCGGGCGAGCCAGGGTCCCGGGATGAGACCCTCCGGGCGAGCCAGGGTCCCGGGACAAGACCCTCCGGGCGAGCCAGGGTCCCGGGATAAGACCCTCGGTGACCAGGGTCCCGGGATAAGACCCTCCCGGGCGAGCCAGGGTCCGGATGAGACCCTCCGGGCGAGCCAGGGTCCCGGGACAAGACCCTCCGGGCGGGCCAGGGTCCCGGGATAAGACCCTCCGGGCGAGCCAGGGTCCCGGGATAAGACCCCCCGGGCGAGCCAGGGTCCCGGGATAAAACCCTCCGGGCGAGCCAGGGTCCCGGGATAAGACCCTCCGGGCGAGCCAGGGTCCCGGGATAAAACCCTCCGGGCGATCCAGGGTCCCGGGATGAGACCCTCCCGGGCGAGCCAGGGTCCGGGATAAGACCACTCCAGGCTGACCAGGGTCCCGGGATAAGACCCTCAGGTGAGCCAGGGTCGCGGGATGAGACCCTCCGGGCGAGCCAGGGTCCCGGGATAAGACCCCCCGGGCGAGCCAGGCCAGGGTCCCGGGATAAGACCCTCCGGGCGAGCCAGGGTCCCGGGATGAGACCCTCCGGGCGAGCCAGGGTCCCGGGATGAGACCCTCCGGGCGAGCCAGGGTCCCGGGATGAGACCCTCCGGGCGAGCCAGGGTCCCGGGATAAGACCCTCCGGGTGAGCCAGGGTCCCGGGATAAGACCCTCCGGGCGAGCCAGGGTCCCTGGAAACGAGCCCTTTACCTTACGCGATACGAAGTGGTTGGTCCGGCTCAAATGCCATTGTACGGCGTTTGAGCTGGACAAGAAAGAGGAAGGGGGAGCCACCCGCAAAGATGACTGGAAGCGCACCCCTTGCATCGAGGGGGTGGAGCACACCTCCGAGGCAGGTTGCCCAGTAGAGAGCGCGTGCTGGCGGCGAGGTTCCCGGGAGCCACGGCCGGGAAGAGCGGTGCCAGGCGCAGCCGGCCGGCGTCGGCCAGCGGAGAGCCTGGGAGCAGCAACAGTGCGGCGGTGCCCTCCAGGGGACTGAGGGCCCCGGGAGGCAACCCGGCCAGGTCTCTCTCGCGCACCAGGGCCTCCACCGCCACCTGCCATGGGGCGCTCAGAGGCCCGTTCGGCCCAGCCCCGCACAGCAGGAACCAGCGCAGCACCTCCCAGCACCCCGATTGGTCGGATCCGCCTTGCTGGACTTGCGCAGCGCTCCGAGCCACCACGTCGTGGATCTCCAAGTCCAGGCTCAAGGCGGCGGTCGACTCCTCCATGCCATCCGCCCAACCACTGCTGGGCGCCCTGACGTCCCCAAACAGCCCCCCTGCACGGCCCCAGCCCCGCAGCTGGCTTCAAAGCTTGGCCCAGCCACTTCGTCCACCGGCTGAGCCTTTGACGTCACTATGGCCTCCTTGACTGGGCGCTGGAAGGGGCGCACCGGTGTGCGCGAGGCAGCGCCAGACGGCCGGGAGTGCCGTGAAGAGGGCGCTGTAGATGGGCCTCGCGGGCTGAGGCAGCCCCCCGGACTTCCAGCCGTGCGCCCCCCACCACAGCAGGGCCTGCAGCAACGGCCACCAAGCTGGCCGTGGGGTGCAGGCGGTGCCGTCCTCGTCGGTGCCTGCGAGCAAGACCTCCCGAGGGCCATGCCCACCAATCGGCAGCAAAGCCGCCACGCCGGCGAGCAGCGGATGAAGCAAGTGCCAGAGCCGCTCCAGCAGCGCCACGCTCGTGCGCAAAGTGGCCCCCGACCGCATCATCCACCCGACCGCGACGTGGCCGATACCTGCCAACAATGCACTGGGGGGGAATGGGCGATATGGCACGCAAGTCGTCAGTGCCAGCAGGCCTCCACGCCAGGTGCTGGGCAGGCAACGGGCGATACGGCATGCAGGTCGCCACTGCCGGCACCACGGCAGGGGGAGGGGGGAGGGGCTCACCGCACGTCAGGCCGATTAGCCGCCACACGCTTCAGAGCTGCGGCCGGGTGGTCCACTTGGCAGTGCACCACCAGCATCCTTGCCGCCGCATTCCGCATCGCCGCCACATCGCTGAGCAGCAGCATGCCGAGGCACTGCAGAGAGACCCCCGGGTTCCCTGCAGGGCCGCGCCCGCCTCTCTGTCAGGTGCCCACATGTCCCTTCATCCCCACCCTTGGCCCCCGCACAGTCCCACCAGGCCAAGATTTGTGTCAAACGGGCTTGAGCTCCAAGGGAAGAAAGGGTCCATGCAGCTTCTGGAGCTCACTGCAGAGGGGAGATGTAGAGCACACTGCAGAGGGGAGATACAGAGCTCACTGCAGAGGGGAGATATAGAGCACACTGCAGAGGGGAGACATGAGCTCACTGCAGAGGGGATATATAGAGCTCACTGCAGAGGGGAGATACAGAGCTCACTGCAGAGGGGAGATACAGAGTTCACTGCAGAGGGAGATATAGGAGTTCACTGCAGAGGCGATATAGAGTTCACTGCAGAGGGAGATGTGAGAGCTCATTGCAGAGGAGATATAGAGCTCGTTGCAGAGGGGAGATACAGAGCTCACTGCAGAGGGGGGATAAAGAGCTCATTGCAGAGGGGAGATATAGAGCGCATTGCAGAGGGAGTTACAGAGCTCACTGCAGAGGGGAGATGTAGAGCTCACTGCAGAGGGGAGATACAGAGTTCACTGCAGAGGGGAGATACAGAGCTCACTGCAGTGAGCAGAGGGGGGATGCGGTGCTTGCCTGTGCAGAGCAGCGGAGGGCAGTGCTCCAGAAAGCGCAGGGCGCAGCGGCGGAAGTGGGCAAGCAGGCAGTGCATGCCGGGTCCACTCCCGACACGCACGGCATTCACCGAGGAGGGGTCATCGCTGCAGGTCAAGGATTCCCATCTGCCCTCCGCAATAGAACCTTTACTAAACTCCCTGAGTCATGCATCGGAGCACTTGGGCACGCGCCGGACAACATGCTGGACATCACAACATGTCCGGACCTGTGACGTGGCGACGCCCCAGAAAGGCCGCACGGGAATGTTGTTGCGTGTCAGAAAGCCTCGCGCGGCTTGGCCGGAGAGCTGCACAGCAGAAGATATTTCTGAGGTGAGCGCAGAGGGAGGGCCAGCAAAGGCGAACGCGCCGCTCAAGGTGCTCCCAACGTCTCTCGCCGCTCAAGGTGCTCCCGATGTCTCTCGCCGCTCAAGGTGCTCCCGATGTCTCGCGCCGCTCAAGGTGCTCCCAATGTCTCTCGC
>LGRX02017540.1:0-15138 GCA_001247695.2 Cymbomonas tetramitiformis
CGCAGCTTCCCTCGGTCATCTCGTGTCAAGCCAGAGACTCACGCGCAGATTCCCTCGGTCATCTCGTGTCAAGCCAGAGACTCACGCGCAGATTCCCTCGGTCATCTCGTGTCAAGCCAGAGACTCACGCGCAGATTCCCTCGGTCATCTCGTGTCAAGCCAGAGACTCACGCGCAGATTCCCTCGGTCATCTCGTGTCAAGCCAGAGACTCACGCGCAGATTCCCTCGGTCATCTCGTGTCAAGCCAGAGACTCACGCGCAGATTCCCTCGGTCATCTCGTGTCAAGCCAGAGACTCACGCGCAGATTCCCTCGACCATCTCGTGTCAAGCCAGAGACTCACGCGCAGATTCCCTCGACCATCTCGTGTCAAGCCAGAGACTCACGCGCAGTATCTCTCCTGTGAACCCCAGGCAAATCCCAGCAGAGCACGACAGGGGGAACTCTCCCGAGCACAGCGGCGGGGCGGACCGGAGGGGAGCGGCATGGAGCGCAGGCGGCCGAGGCACCGAGGGTCCACGGTCACTGGGTCCCGTAACCACAAGGGTAGCGGCTTTCCATCGTCCTCTATCTCGCTGTCTGCTCAAGTATGCAACCGCCCCCCTTTGATCGGCCACCTGTCGCATCTTAGGAGCTCCAAAAGCTGCATCGAGCGATGGAGGTTGCGCGGCTGGATCTGACGGGTCTGGCAAGCGCGCAAGGGGCAACGTCAATCTAGCAAGCGAGCCAAAGCTGTCAGAAACACGCCCGTTGCCCTGCCCGTTGCCCTGCGAGCGCGCTGCCATCGCCTTGGTTCGTGGCGCACGAGGCATCCTTGACATAAACACCCATCCTTGAGGCGCCAAAGTGATCCACCTCGCCAGACCAACTGGCACCAGCCTACATGGCTCCGCCTCCCCTGTAGGCCGGCACTGCCTCCGCGAGGGTGCCGCGCAAGAACACAGGGGGGGGGTTGGAAAGGGAACATCGGGAGGGACCTGGGCAGCCGCCGTGTGGCTTCTCCTTCCACATCGCGTTTGTACGGACCTCGATGTGCCCCACCACCTGGCGAGGCCCTCACCGGACTTATAGGTGAGTCACCGGCAGCAGACCGCCTGATGGAGCCCTGCCCTCCCGCTCATGATCCGGCTCTACTCTCTTGCAATACTCACGCCGCGCTCTGCTCCCTGCTCGCTCGCGCTGGCCAGCGAGGGTTACTCCAGCGCCCGTTCAGCTGCCACGGGCCTGCTCCTTCCTTCCATGCTCCCCAGCCCCGTGCATGCCCCCTCGCTTTGTTGCGCATGCGCAAGGCAGGCAAAAGGGGGTGCTGCGCACGGGATCGCACCACGCCCTCGCCCAAGTCCAGCTTGTCTACCTGCAGGTTGACCAGAGCAGCATCGCACCGCGCCATGCCGCCGCTGCTCTCCGCCTCGTCGCAAGACTGCCGGGAGTTACCCGCGCTCCCCACGTTCCGCAGGGCGGAGCCATACACCTCCTCCACCACCTGCAACCCCCAATCCTTCCCCGGCCGGTCGCACGACTGATCCTTCAGATGGCTGGCCGATGGCAAGGGAAGGGAGGGTTTTGGCGAAGGGCGAGTTGCGCGGGTTCAAGTCCCCGGGCACAATGCCGCGGGCGGCAAAGCTCTGGGAGGCGCCCGCGGGCTCCGGGCCTCCAGTGACTGTGTGGTGGCGGAACGGCGGTGGGCACCTGCTGCGCCACATGCACCTCTCCGAGGGCAGCATGTGCCAGGCCAAGCACTTTCGCGGCCCCGTTGTACTCGTCCAGATGCAAGCCCCCGCCCCCGCCTCCCTGCCATCTCAGCGCGGCTGCTTCTATCGCCGCCGCCACCGCCCAGCCCCACCCGAAAGACATGTGCGCCAGCTCGTAGGGCATGCGAGCGGCGCTGCCTCCTTCACGCACGCGGCTTGTGTGCACCTGCACCGGCTCCTCCTCCTCCTCCGGCTTCTGCCGGCTCATGGGCGATGAGATGGCGCGCATCATGCGGCGGAAGGGGCTCGGTGTCTCCGCCGCGTGTTCCTCCTTCATGCTGAGGCTCGCGCTACAGCCCTTTCCACTGCGCACCCCCAGTCTCCTCGTGGTCCACCTCCCCTCCTGACATAATGACGATTCATCTATTAGCTCTCCGGTGCAGCCTGGTGCGGAGGGACTCAGCATTTGAACTCACTAAGCTTCGTTCTTGGGCGCCCCGCGCACTCGAGGTGACGGCGTTGATCACAACGATGGCATTGGCTCACCTGTGGCAAGCTGCACAGCTTGACATAGACTAAAACGCGCCTCCGTGTTTCCTTTCCTCCATGTCTAGCACTCTTCGCGCGATAACCGTGAGGCGTCACTGGGGCGGTGGTGGTGCTCGGCGGCCAGGCTCCGTGGTGCCCCAGACGCGGGGTCTCCACCAATCGGAGCTCTGAGAACCTCCAGCCGGGACGCTTGCAAGAGCGCGCCCCAGAGTACCCGAAACTGAATAGGGAACTACCATCGAAATGGCGGAAAATATCTGACTGGCGACCTGGCGCACTGGCAACCTGGCGACCTGGCGCTAGCCAGGAAACCCTATCATTGACAGAATCGACTTGGAAGACCACATTCAGAGATCTCAGAACGGTCCTCCGCCACGTGGGTTCTGCGCTCTGATTTTGCAGACTTGTTCATATCGTGTGCACTCCGCTTTGTTTAAATTGGAAGGCAGCGGAGTTTGAGAGGTTACCTCGAGCAAACAGAGCCGACGACACGTGATGACACAGCTCGGGCAGATCGAGATCTGACGGTCAAGAGATGACAAGGACTCTAGGTTCTTTACTTTTTTGACACTGAATGTTTTTCATCACCTACACAGGCCGCGTAACTTCTGCAATAAAGATTTGAGCTCGAAACACTTCTCGGTGCCTGCGCGGAGGCCCGGCTGCTGCCCGGGGCTTGTGGGAGGGCCCCCTTGCTCGCGGTGGAGTTCAGTTGCTCTCGCCTCGCTAGCTCACCGCTCAGCCAGCAGAGCGCCGCGCATGCGACCATCATCAGCTGCTGCCTGGAGTCCGCACGAGCTCTCGCCGGCCGCTGTCGGCGGGGCTTCTCGCCCGCCGCGTTCGCCGTCAGCATGGCTTCTAGCCGGCTGGTGCCAGAAAGGTACCTCTCAAGCAGATGCAAGGGGGGGTGCCTTCCCAGGTGCTGCCCGAAGGCGCGCTACCCCGGGGGCCAACAGGACCAGCGCCGGTTCTGAGGGTGGTGCGGAGCAGGCGCCGCGCCGCAGTGCACTGGGCCATGCGCAGCATGGGCTGGCCAATCAGAGGAAGGCAACAGCCTCGTTGAACAAGAGGTTTGAGGGGGGCGTCACAACGTGCGCACCTGTCGCTGGCACTGGTCGAGAGGGAGGCGCTGTGCGAGGCCCCTGCATCAAGCGCCTGCCGCAGCGCCCGCCAGGAGCCCGCCTGGCTTCTAGCAAATATCTGCTCTCAGTTGCGGCCCCCACCCACATCACCCTCCATTAACAGTCCGCGGCGTCCGGGGACCGCTGTCCGCGGCGTCCGGGGCGCGCTGTCCGCGGCGTCCGGGGCGCGCTGTCCGCGGCGTCCGGGGCGCGCTGTCCGCGGCGTCCGGGGCCCGCTGTTCGTGGCGTCGGGGGCCCGCTGTCCCGGCCCGCTGTCCGCGCGTCCGGGGCCCGCTGTCCGTGGCGTCCGGGGCCCGCTGTCCGTGGCGTCCGGGGCCCGCTTGTCCGTGGCGTCCGGGCCCGCTGTCCGTGGCGTCTGGGGCCCCCGCCCCGCGCCCGGCCCCGTCGGGCGAAGGGCCTGCGGAAGGGGGCAAGGAGCGTGTCGGAGGACCGGTGATCACAATCGGAGAGGAGGAGCATGGTGCTGGGCGGGGTGAAGTAGCGTGCCTTGGTGGGCTCGAAGCTTCGAGGCATCACGTCCTCTAGGCCAGATCTGTACCCCAGTAGCCGCTGCAGTGACGGGCAGCTGCCTCCGTGCTCCGGGCTAGCTCCCGACGGGGTCGCCGCCGCCGCATGTGGCGCCGCTGCCTCCGCCGGGGTCCCAGGAGTGGCACTGCTCTCTGCAGCGAGAGGCACGATGCCATCACCGTCAGGGTGCCTTGCGCGCGCCGGCGTGGAAGCCGGGCTCGCCGGCAAGCTGTTGCACCGCCGCGGCCTGCTGGCACCCTCGGACCATAGCTCAGCCACGGGGGCGTCGGCAGCGGAGGGCGGGTCCAGGAGGCCCATATCCTGCAGCCGCAGCATCAGCAGTGCAAGCGCACCATGCCCTACACCCAGCAGCGAGAAGTTCGTTGTATGGTCCACCTTGCGCACGTCCACCAAACCGTGCACCCCTGCTGCTACATCAACCTCACACACACCGTTCCGCCACACTGCCACCTAATGACCAGCACCCAACGCCCCACCCCCCCACCGCCACGAGCCCTCACCAAGGGTCAATTCCGGTTTCACTTTTAGTATCGATGGCAATTCGGCATCCAAAAAGTGGTATCGATGATCCGCGCAAACGATCAAACAATTAATTTTCTGCGGTTATACACAAAGCAGTGTGTGTTTAACGTGCAACATCGGAAATTCTACAATTAAAAGTATGAGAGCGCAAAAGTCGTAATCGAGGATCAATCGATTATACAATTATTTACAGGTATCGATATGGAGCCTTGGCCCTCACATTCAGCGTCCTGCGGGGGCGTCCCTATGCATCCAAATGCATACTTTCCATTGACACGCCCGCGCGTGCTTGTGTGAACGGGTTTGGACTTCCCTGGGGGACGGATCTGAAACCACAGAGAGAAAGGAATCTGCATCAGACGAAATTGTACCCGGCTCGGAGGATCAAGGTGCGTCTGCGCTTATCCTGGGACCGCTTTCTTTGGCAGCCAAAACCCAAGCCACCAGATTGCCACAGAAGATCGGCTAAACTATGCACCCACGCCGGTGGTCAAAGGATTCGGGACACACTTCAGGACACTTATATCCGGACTTTCCGGAGCTCGCTAGTGGAGAACGGGACCCCCTAAGCCTCACTGGGCCACCCGAGCGCCTCTGTGACTGCTCTGTCCGTGCACTGAAGCTGTGGCATTGAAGCTGGTTCACCTCCAACCCCCCGAGCTGCCGGAGTCATCTATCCACCACCAAGCCTGTGCTCAGAACCACCATTCTGCTCCCCGCCTGCACCAAAGCCTAGTCTCAAGAGAGCTTGTCCCCTCATAAAACATCCGGTGTTCCAAAGGGCTGTCCGAAGGGGCTGAGAATGATAGACCAATTTGCTTCCTTGTGACCTTTCGTGCCCGCCATCGAACTGCGCTTGCAGCTGCCTACCCTAGACACCAACTCTGTGAGACTGAGGCCTTGGCGCGGGGCGATCCGCGGAAAAGCCGCGAGCTGGAGCCACGCTGCTCCACATGTGACTGCATTTGCAGGTCCACACTGTGCCTACTTGGGGTCTCGTCTCCACCATATATGCATGCGGGTGGCTTCTCCTCGGACCGATTCCTTTGGCGCCACGTAGCCACAGAAGATTGGCTGCACTATGTACCCACGCCGGGGATCAAAGAATT
Organism: Cymbomonas tetramitiformis; assembly: GCA_001247695.2. Taxonomy (NCBI): domain Eukaryota; kingdom Viridiplantae; phylum Chlorophyta; class Pyramimonadophyceae; order Pyramimonadales; family Pyramimonadaceae; genus Cymbomonas; species Cymbomonas tetramitiformis. Next base: position 5,542 of record LGRX02017540.1, read on the forward strand.
CAGCACACACTTCGGGAGACACGTATGTGGCTTTTCCGCAGCTCACTCATGGAGAACCAGACCCCCTAAGCCTCACTGGGCCACCTGAGCCCCTCTGCATCTGCACTGCCGGCGCACTGCTGCTGCATCTCTGAAGCCAGTTCACCTCCGCCCCCCGAGCTGCCGCCCGAGCCATCTTCCCACCACCGAGCCTACGCTCAGAACCACCACCCTGCTCCCTGCCTGCCCCAAAGCCCGGTCTCAAGAGAGCTCGCCCACCCACAACACGTCCCGCCTGGTGTCCCACAGGGTCGTCCAAAGGGGCGGGAAATGATAGACCAAATTGCTTCCTTCTGACCTTGAGCGCCCGCCACCAAACTGCGCTTGCAACCCCCTACCCCCAACACAAACTCTGTGGGACTGGAGCCAGTGTGCAGCTTATCTTTGGACCAATTCCTTTGGCATCCTGTAACCACAGAACATTGGTTGCACGATGTACCCACGCCGGGGATCAAAGGATTCAGCATACGCTTCGGGACACGGATCCGAATTCTCCGGAGCTCGCTCGTATCTTATCCGTGTGTGCGCTTATCCTCGGACCGACTCCTTTGGCATACCGTAGCCGCAGAACACCGTGTATGCGTGTGGTTGCTTATCCTTGGACGCTCTGACATGGTTGATGCTGTAAGACCTTCAGGGAGCGCCTTGCGGCGGTCACTTACCAATACAAGTAAGTCCTTGTGCCCCGTTGTGCCTTTCACTGTTGGCTCTGACAGCCATAATGTGTGGCCAGTGAACTGACTGATTCCAGAAGTCACATAAGATCATCCCACCTTAGACTGCTTATTAGAATGGCTTTGGTGTGCCCTGAGTTTTAGTGTTCCTCTTGTTGTCGCTGCATCAAAACTCGGCCCTCGCCAACAACACATTGGCGTGCGCTCGAGGGCACTTGAGAGCTTTCATTAGCTACCTATCATAGCGACATCAAGTGTGTGCACTAGGCTTCGGGTTTACCAAAGCCATGCTAAGATCAATGGAGAACTAACATGTAAGCGAGGGTGGCTTTTGCGTTTAACTCGCTGTCTAGTATAATTTAGTTTCTTGCATTTTCAAGAATTCTCCTGTGACCACCTTCACTGACGACTTTTTTTAAATGTTCGGGAGGTGATAACGCAGTTGCAGCTTGTTGGGGGGCACTGGTGAAACTGCCAAAGAAAATTGGGCGATCTATGCATCAACCCCAATCACCGTGGATCGGAACCAGCAAATAGTCGTAAAACGGACGGGCATGTTGGCACAGTCCGCTCCCCAGCTGCCCGCTCTACCTCCTACTCAATCCGCTCCCCAGCTGCCCGCTCTACCTCCTACTCAATCCGCTCCCCAGCTGCCCGCTCTACCTCCTACTCAATCCGCTCCCCAGCTGCCCGCTCTACCTCCTACTCAATCCGCTCCCCAGCTGCCTGCTCTACCTCCTACTCAATCCGCTCCCCAGCTGCCCGCTCTGCCTCCGGCCCAAGGCGCTCTGCCTCCGACACATCCGGCGTCCCCCCTCAGAAGACCGGCAAGGAGAACGAGGCTGGTACGAACGAGAACGGTAAGTTTCTTTATTGGAATTCTGATATTTATTTCGAACCCGGGTGTATGTTTTTTATTGCAAACCTGCTGTGCTAGGCGAGCTCCAGACGAAGGGCCCAGAAGCAGGTGCCAGGGGGGCTCGGGCTCGGGCTCGGGCTCGGGGACCAGGGGCGCGCCTGCAGGCCCTGGCCTGGGCGCGCGCTGACGATGCTCTCCGCCGCTTGCTGCACCACGAGCTGCAGCTGCGTGTCGGGGCTGTCAGGCGCAGTGTCCCCGCCCGGCGACCGCGGCGGCCCGGAGGCTGCCCGGCTGAGCTTCGAGGGCGGAGTGCTCCATAGCGCCCTTCGGGGGGACAGCACCTGCACCACAGGGGGGAGACACCCCAGGGGGGAGGGGGCTGAATGAATGCTCAACCGAGCACTGCAGTTTATCCAGTCAATCCCTCTGCATCAGGAAACAGATCGTATCTCGTGCAGGAGGTCAGCCGCCAAGAACCTCCCCCATGAGCCACGCAGACAGCCTAAGTGAGTATGTCCACATGGACAAGTTCTGGACGGGGAAGCGGCAGGCAGGAGTTGGGGGGGTTGTAGAGTACCTGTTCTGGCGCTGGGGAGGCCGCATTGGCTTGCAGCGCCACATAGGCCTTTTCCGCAAAGATGTCCAAAAAGTTGACGCGGACGCTGAGGGTCGCGCACAGGCCCCGCAGCAGGAGCAGCGCGCGGGAAAACATGATCAGCTCGCTGCGTTCATCCGCCGCTCCCCAGCCCCGCTCAGCCGCCAGGTGCCACTCCCCACGCTCAGCCACGCCAGGTGCCCCCCACGCTCAGCCACGCCAGGTACTACGCCCCCCACGCTCAGCCACGCCAGGTACCACGCCCCCCACACTCAGTTACGCCAGGAACCGCGCCCATGGAGAATGCCCTAGAGCCCAGCTCTCTGCACACAGGCTCCCAAGCTTTGCCTGGCGCCGCTTGCAAGGACCGCACATGGCGGCTGCACCCCAAACCACACGAACAGAAGAAGCGCAGCACAATGCACAAACAGACGCCTGCGACCTCCCTGTGCCAGGCGCTGCAGTGCCCCTGCGACCTCCCTGTGCCAGGCGCTGCAGTGCCCCTGCGACCTCCCTGTGCCAGGCGCTGCAGTGCCCTGCGATCCTGTGTGGCTGCAGTGCCCCTGCATTCTCCCTGTGCCAGGCGCTGCAGTGCCCTGCGACCTCCCTGGGCCAGGCGCTGCAGTGCCCTGCGCCTCCCAGACCGGCGCTGCAGTGCCCCTGCGACCTCCCTGTGCCAGGCGCTGCAGTGCCTGCGACCTCCCTGTGCCAGGCGAGTGCCCCTGCGACCTCCTGGCGCTGCAGTGCCCCTGCGACCTCCTGGGCCAGGCGCTGCAGTGCCCTGCGACCTCCCTGTGCCAGGCGCTGCAGTGCCCCTGCGACCTCCCTGGGCCAGGTGCTGCAGTTCCCCTGCGACCTTGCCGCGCCCTGGAGTGCTCGCGCGCAGCCCGCCCATGTGCAAGCATCACAGCGCCAGTGCCTCGCACCCGCGCGCGTGCCACTGCTGGCCTCAGCTGCGGGGATCAGCCAGGCCTCGCAAGGGGTGAACCTGGGGTAGGCCTCCAGCCCGCCTGACTTCTTCCCCTTCTTGTTCTGCTTCTTCTGAGCAGCTTCCAGCTTCTTCTTCTCCGCCTTCGCCTGCTTGTTCTGCTGCATTGCTTCGCGCCGCTCAACTGCCCGTTGCTGAGCTCCACCCCCCCCCCTCACACACACGCCACCCCCCACTCCTCGGTGATCTTTACGTCTGGCGACTGTCTCTGCGCAGAATGATGCGGCCCCTCGCGCTGAATGCCACCAACCGCATCGAAAGCAGAGATCAGAGATACGGTCAGGTCTCAGAGACAGAGGCATCGGGACGCATAGCTCGCGGTGCCCGCTCGAAGATTAGATCAGCTCTGCACAGACCGCTCCTCTACCTCGCAGCTGCAGCTCGCTCTGCTCTGCGCATGTGCAGGAGAGCCGGCTGCGGGAGCCAGCCCCAAGCTGGGAATGTGCGCGGGGAGGCATCGCAAGGTGCACACGGAGGCGAGCAGAAACAGCGCTGTGCAAATAAGCTGCACCTTGAACTCGGAGTGGGCCTGTGCGGCGGGCTTTGTCTCTCGTAACAGGAAAAAGATGCCCTGCGCGGTCCAGGGAGAGCATGCCACCCGCCAACCGCCCCCCTCGCCACCGTCAACCGATTGGCACACCGCCGTGACAGGTCTTGAAGGGTAGCTGGTGAGGGGAGAAAGACATCGGGCGTGCGTGCGTGTGCCGACTGCCCTTCACGCTTTGAGCTGCTGTGGGCCCACAATGCCCCTCCACTGGAAGCTCGGGGCAGCCCCCTCGCAGGCCACCAGCCTCATAAGGGCAGGGGGTCCTGCAGAGTCCAGGCTGGCCATCTAATGGTGGCACGGCGTCTCATGTCGAGCCCGAGAGCGCCGCGTCTCATGTCGAGCCCGAGAGCGCTGCGTCTCATGTCGAGCCCGAGAGCGCCGCGTCTCATGTCGAGCCCGAGAGCGCCGCGTCTCATGTCGAGCCCGAGAGCGCCGCGTCTCATGTCGAGCCCGAGAGCGCTGCGTCTCATGTCGAGCCCGAGAGCGCCGCGTCTCATGTCGAGCCCGAGAGCGCCGCGTCTCATGTCGAGCCGGATGGTGCTTCGGAGAGGGCTCGACAGGCATTCTCTATGCAGCGCCCGCATCGCCGTGGTCAGCCCCAGGCGGGCGAGGTGGCACCTGCATATCCTTGTTGGAGTCCTCGCGGCCCAGCTTCAGCCCCATCTCCTGCAGGGATGCCATAGCCGCCACCTCAGCGAGGGCAGTGGGAGGGAATCGAAAGAGACTGAGACTGAGAGAGAGAGAGAGAGGTCACCTCGAAGGAGTCCATCATTGCACTGAAGTCCGAGGTTTTGGCGGCCCAAATCATTTTCGCAAAGGACAGACGGATCACTGTGGGGAGCTCCTTCACGAGCCCGAAGTCCAGCAGCACCGGCACCAGCTTCCCCGTGTCGTCGCGGTGCACCAGCATGTTCCCTGTCCCCAGCTTCGCTCATGTCACCCTATCATGACCACCTCCGCCATCCGGGCCGCCCTACTCGCACTGCCTCTGGATCTCACAGCCGAGCTCATCACCTCTCCACTCATCCCTCTGTGACCAGCAGCGTGCTCTGGAAGCACTGCAGCACTGCCCAGCATCTTCTGTGGGTCGCATCCCTTGCGCTCCTCAAGTTGCGATCAAGGCCGCCCGTTCTCCGCACCTGGATGTGGATCTGCGTTGAAGAAGCCATCAACGAAGATCTGATGTGCAAACGATGTCACGATCTGCACACAGCCGATCCCGAAGCCCCGGAGGGGGTGGGGCAGGGGGGGAGGGGGATTCGCTGAGATCTTGAGAGCTCCCACATTGACCTCGCAACGTCCATCCGCAAGGCGGGGGCGCAACACCACTTGCTCGCCAGCGAATGACGCCCTGCCCCTGCTCCTCGCACGACTGGACCATTCCGCCGCGCGCTGCCAGCTGCGCTAAGTGCACTGGCCTGCGCCAATGTCAGCGCTGAGCAGGCTGGAGGTTACGACAGAGAGCACTTTACCTGCTGGGCCACGTCCTGCAGCTCCTCCAGGGTTGCGTCCGCCTGCGTGATCTTCACGCCCTCCATGAACTCCATGGTGAGCACCGACGACGTGCTCGCCTCGAAGATGACCTGGCAACCCACCACACCCGGGGCCCTGCTGCTTCGATCCAGGGAGGAGGGTCATCAGGGAGGAGGGTCATCAGGGTTGGCTGGTGGTGAGCCGCCATCCCACGCGCTTTCCTGTCGTGGCCGGAGCAGCACCTAGCGGCAGGATCGGAGCGGCGAGCGGTTGCTGCCAAGGGAAGGCTGGGAGAGTGGCTGAATATTGGGGAATATTGCTGCCAAGGGGAGGCGGGGAGAGGTGCTGAATATTTGGGAATATTGTTGTCACGGGGAGGCGGGGAGAGGTGCTGAATATTTGGGAATATTGTTGTCACAAGGAGGCGGGGAGAGGTGCTGAATATTGGGGTGGTGAAAAGGAAGGGGCTCCCCAGCTTGTGAGGGCGAGGGCCCTCAAAACAAGCTCAAGAATCTAAGGTCAGAGAATGGTGCGAGAAAAACGTGCAAGTGCAGCTCGACAAGACTGCAGGTGTGGTAGGAGAGTCGGAGAGCGATCCAGTGCGGGATGGCGCACCTTCGGCACTTTGATGGGGATGTTCGCGGCGGCCATGTTGGCGGCCACTCTGGCCATGTTGACGGCCTCGTTGCCGAAGTCCAGCTCCCGGCTGGTCTCCTTCTGGTACTCCTGCACAATCTGGTCGAGGTTCGATCCCATACCAAGCGACTCCAACCAACCGAAAATAATGCGCATGTTTGCCATGTCCTGGCGCATTAGCTCCGCAATACCCGTGTGCTGCACTTTGACTGCCACCTCCACCTCCATCTCCTTCTGCACGGCCCCCCTCCCGCCCAAAGCCCTTCCCTTGGTGTTGCCATTCGATCCCCTCTTTCAGAATTATAACATCGCTATAAATTAGGTTATTACAGGGTTGGAGTTTAGGGTGAGGGTTTCCCCTTGAGGCCCCTAAAGTCCCAGTTTTGGGCCTAAACCCCTGAGTTGGCCTCCGATGCCGCAGGACAAAATGTTTTGATCGTACGGCCCTAATGGAGAACTGGTGGTTTGTGCTATTGGCGTCGCTCGTGTAAGCCACACAGTTGCTTTGTCCGATCGAACCGGCTGTCCGGCCACAGGATCATCCGATCACGTTCGGACCGCGTGGCATCGGTCCTTTCACCTGTCCGGCCGCGCGGACTCGGTTTCGCTTTCAAAGTCTCAAAGCGATCTCTCGTTCCTTGATCACCTTAGAGGCCCCCAAGTGCTGCATCGCGCCCCGCTGCAGCTTTCTTTAATTTAATTTCATGTGAACAAGAAGCCTCCGCAAAGCCCGGTTATATCATCGGCATCCCACCCTGGCAGTCGCGGCCTCGGCATCCCACCCTGGCAGCCGCGGCCTCGGCATCCCACCCTGGCAGCCGCGGCCTCGGCATCCCACCCTGGCAGCCGCGGCCTCGACATCCCACCCTGGCAGCCGCGGCCTCGCCATCCCACCCTGGCAGCCGCGGCCTCGACATCCCACCCTGGCAGCCGCGGCCTCGACATCCCACCCTGGCAGCCGCGGCCTCGACATCCCACCCTGCCAGTCGCGGCCTGCGCATGTTCATTTGAGCGCAATTGAGCAGATCTGCCGGCCGACACCCGAGCCCCTGTCCCCTTACGCAGACACCAGAGACGCATCGTTCGAAATCTGCCTCCTCTGGTGCTCCAACTGGTGCAAAGACTGACAGCCGTTGATCTCATGTGGCCGCAGCAACGGACCCCTGGAACAACGACCCCTGGAACAACCCTCATAAACCCCCAAGTACAGGGTTGACCTACAGTGCATAAAGGGGGCAATCACTTTAGATCAAACCGAGACCGTAGGATTGATCACTATAGTAATGATACAGATCATCTGATCGAACAGACATGTGATGGTCTAAATGACACTATTTGTGGCAAAACCTGCTAAGCGCATCTGCGAGCCCTCGGGATCAGCACACCGGAAACCTACGAATCATTACCCTGGAAGCGAAAACGAGTGGACAGTTGCTGTCAAGTGTTCCTTATGGAATTTTTCATTTCTCTTCGTGTTAATTACAGCTGAATCCTGAAACCATGCCACAGTGGCAGGGGAGGGGTGGGGAAGGGAGGTGGGAGGTGGGGAAGTGCCAGGGCCCAGGTCATGGACAGGCAGTACAGCCATGATCAAAGGCCAGTGCAGGGCCCAATCAGGGATCGATCGGCAATGCAGGTCCCCTCCTGTCCAGAATGCATTCACCAGGGTCACCAGGCATCACAACAGAATGAGCAGCTGCGGGTGTTGGGCGCTCACTTGAGCATCGTTCCCACTGCTTTCCGGCCTTCCTGGTGCCGGCTGGAGGCGCGGGCGGCCACCGGAGCTCGGCAGAGCGGAGCTGAGGCGCGCGTAGTGGACCTGCGCGATGGAGGCGCAGGCCAGGCTCTCCGGGCTGAACTCCGTGAAATGATCCTGCGCCTCCGCCCCCGTCCCGTCCGCAGGCCACAACGCAGTTGGGAGCCTAGAGCGCACGCCACTCTCGCCTGCTAGCACTTACACAGTGTGACACGGGCAGCTAACCCGACGCTACGTGCTGCGCCGATATAACCTGCTACGGTCTCCGAGTGGACGGCGCCGCCAGGAAAGTCCCGCAGACAGTCGCACGGGCGGGGCGCTGCACGGACGTGATCAACTTGCCACACGAACATGGTAGGATTTCGAGGCATCACCTCTACAACTCCGCCTAGCTCGGCCTCTAAAACCTTCCTCACTTCAGCCTCCGGCTGCGTCCAAGCGCCCCCCCAACCTCAATGAACGAACCTGCCACCCCTTGAGCGCCGTCACCTAAGCTGCCAGCCACCACCTCTCGCGCAGGGGAGAGTGCCTCGGAAAGCTCGGAAACCACCTCTGATGCATGGCGGACAGCCTGCCTCTAACTTCTGACCACCGAGGCTCTCCCGATCCCGCACAGGGGTCACCGAGGCTCCCCCGATCCCGCACAGGGGTCACCGAGGCTCCCCCGATCCCGCACAGGGGTCACCGAGGCTGCCGGCCAACGCAGGGTGAAGAGACAATCAGGCGGGGTGGGCAGGGGGTCGCCCAGCCACCTTAGCGGGCACAGCATCCTGCAGCTTGCTCAGCTGCTTGATGTACACCGCAGGCAGCGACTCGGAGCGGCAGGACAAGTACTGCCCGATCTTCAGCCAGAAGCCCTTCAGCTCCAAGATATTGCTGCAAAGTCGTGGCAAGCACCCGTCACTTCAGCAACTCAATCGCAGCGCCTGGCGGTGGGTGTGACAGGCTGACAGTACGCTGGGTATTACGGGTTGGACCCCGCACTGGTGGGCGAGTGGAGTCAGCGCGCTTTGTGCCTCATTCAAACAGTTTGCGCTCAGAACCGCTCCATAGGCAGTCTCAGATGTGCGGCAGGGAATGGGGGCCATCAGATGTGCAGCAGGAATGGAACCAGCATCAGATATGCGGCAGGGATGGAGCATCGATGTGCGGCAGGGTGAGGGGCCATCAGATGTGCCGCAGGGAATGGGAGCCATCAGATGCAGCAGAGATGGGGGCCATCAGATGTGCGGCAGGGAATGGGGGGCATCAGATGTGCCGCAGAGACTGGGGGCCATCAAGATGTGCAGCCAGGGAATGGGGGCCACATGTGTTCTTTTTGCTTAGTGAGGGCAGTGAGGGGGCAGGGGTAGACTCGGACCGGTAGAGGGTCTCTGCGTTGCGCTGGTCCACCAGAGCCAGCAGAGCGTGCGCGTATTCCGCATTCATGTGCTTTGCGCGCACGTCCGCAATCTGTCCCAAAGCCCCTCGCCCGTCTCTTGCACCATCCAATCCGACTAGGGGGAGGAGATGGGAGGGGGCAGTGGCGCGGCTACGAGGTGGGAGGGGGCCGTGTCGAGGCGGCCCTCTTGCAGGTTGCAGGGATTAGGTCCAAGGAAGACTCCTGACTCTTCACGGCATTGCAGTGGAAGCGATCTTTGGAGCAGCAAATGCGCTGGAACACGCACCTGCGCACGCGTGTGTATGCTTATCCTTGCAACTCCTTTGGCACCCCGAAGCCACAGGAGACTGTGTGTGTGTACTTATCCTTGGACCGACTTGTGTGTGTGTGTGTGTGCGTGATTCAATCAATGCATCAGCGAGCATAGCAGCCTCTCTCGCATCCATGCGGGTTGGAGGGTCATGATGATTAGAGGGCGTACAGGGAGGGCTGGAAGGGGCAAGGAGGAGTGATGAGGGCTGGAAGGGGCGAAGAAGGAGTGATGAGGGCTGGAAGGGGCGAAGAAGGAGTGATGAGGGCTGGATATGGCACTTGGCAGGGTCAGAAGGGTCATGCCAGCAAGAAGCACCTTCCAGCGCCAGATGACAAC
>LGRX02017546.1:0-16113 GCA_001247695.2 Cymbomonas tetramitiformis
GAGGCCGGCGAGGCGGAGGGCTGGCCGCAGGAACCGCACACCCCGGGGAAGCCTGGAAGCCAGGGATCAGGGAGGCCGGCGAGGCGGAGGGCTGGGGCCCCGTGGGGCGTGTAACACCGGGGGCATGGAAGGCGGGGCGGGCAAGCAGGAAGCAGGGGCGCGAAGCTAAGAATGTGGGGGGCAGAAGGCAGGGTAGCCGGGATGCAGGCCACAACAGAAGTCTGGAAACCCATAGAAAGGCCGAAAGGCAAAACGTAGGAGGCGGCGCAGAAGACGAGGAATCATGGGCCAGGGGCAGAAGGTCGGAAACCCATGGGCAGGGGCAGAAGGCCAGTAACCTGGGGGGGCAGGCTAGCAGGCTGGGAACCCAGGGAGGGGGGAACAAGGCTGGGCACCGCCTGGGACCAACCCCGTCAGGGAACGAGTCCCCTGGCAAGGGGACAGCTCGTGTTGCATGGGGTGGGGGGAGGAGGGCTATACCGGTGAAGAAGACACGGACGAGGTGGTGCAGCGCGCTCGAAGGTTTCATTCTCGAGGGGGCTCCCCACATGTGGAGCAGATGGGCTGACCGCACCTGAGGTTGAAGGTAGACTCAGCAAGCCAAGAGCGGTCCGCCAGGTCAAGCGCACAGATATTGGCATCGCTTGTATCTTAATAGTGGAAAGTAGCAGGAACGACCAGTGATGCAAACACCTTCCTCTGCTGCGTGTACGGGGGGAGGGGGGATGGGGGGGCTGTGCACATGGTGTGCCTCCAATGAATACATAGGGACCAGCTCAACATAGCGGGCCTCAGCTGCACTTTCGAGGCGTGCACATATGGAGGTAGCCTCCTGTGTTCAAGGGGATATTGCTGCACATGGGGGACTCTGCTTGGCGCACATGGGGGACTCTGTAGCGCATGGGGGGACTCTGTGGCACATGGGGAGGTAACTGGCGCCACATAGAGAGGGGACTGTGGCGCACATGGGGAGACTCTGTAGCGCACATAAGGGGAACTCTGAGCGCACATGAAGAGACTCTGAGCGCACATGGGGGACTCTGTGGCGCACATGGGGGGACTCGTGGCGCACATGGGGGGACTCTGTAGCGCCTGGGGGACTCTGTGGCGCACATGGGGAGACTCTGTGTGGCGCACATGGGGGACTACAGAAGAGCGGCACATGGGGAACTCTGTGGCGCACATAGAGGGGGACTCTGTAGCGCTATGGGAGACTCTGTGGCGCTATGGGGAGACTCTGTAGCGCACATGGGAACTCTGTAGCGCTGTCTGGGGAGACTCTGTGCCCAAGCTTTATAGAGGAGGCTCTGTGGAAACTGCTCCTGGGAACTCTGTGGCGCACATAGAACTCTGCAGCGCATAGAGACTCTGTGGCGCCCCATCTGGGAGGACTCTGTGGCGCACACGGGGACTCCGTGGCGCACATGGGGGGACTCTGTGGCGCACATGGGGGACTCTGTGGCGCACATGGGGGGACTCTGTGGCGCACATGGGGAGACTCTGCGGCGCACATGGTGAGACTCGGTGGAGCACATGGGGAGACTCTGGCACACAGGGCTGAATATCAGGAATCTTTGTTGAGCAAGGGGAGCTGCTCTGCCAATAAAGGGCCTCTGCAAATGGGGGGCCTCCGCGGAAACAGGGGATCCCACACGTTTCTTAACCACCTCCCTGATCCTGCTGAAAATCCAGTGCGCTCTCCCTCATGCAAATGGATGGCAACGAGTTTCTTGTAACGAACAGATCGGAAATCAGAACGGGGCCGTGGGAATCATCGATGAGGGCGTCCAAGATAAAGGGTCCCCTGCCTATCGATAAGGGGGTCTTCACGGAGTCCACATCAGAGGGTCAATATGCATGTCATGGGACCGGGTATGAAGCGCTTGGAGTTAGGTTGCAGGCCCCGGACCCTCCGCCCTCGCTATCAGAAACACTGGTTGAGCATAAGTTGGGACTACGATGCGGCCTGCTGCATCCCTGCGAGGCAACAGGCAACAGCTGTAGAGCGCAAGTGAGGCCGCGCCGCGTGCTCACCAGCTCTTTGAGGTGCTGGCTGGCGGCGGTGTCTTGCGCGCCCTGCAGGCGCACTGCGAGGGGCAGGCTGTCCAGCAGCACAGCTGAGCCCGCCTTGCGCGCCACCTGGGCGGCGTGGGAAGCAGCCAGAGCGATCGGTTGAGAGTCCTTCGACTTCAGACTTGGAGGGGTGTTCCCGAGAGTAGGCATGGCGGCAAGGTAAGGATGACCGAGGAGCAAGCAGGGTCAAGGATTCAGGGTTTCGCCAACTCAACAATCAACGCTTACTGTGCATGATCGGATCTGGATGATGGGATTGCACGTCGATTGAGGACAACTTTTGACAACGAGCTACTGCAAGGTCGGATTTCCCCTATGTCAGGCAACAGTGATGCGTCTCGTCTCGGCGCATCCGCAGGCCGAAAAGCAAAGGCGTCGCGACACTGAGAAAACGACGAGCATCAATATGGGCGTGCCTCATATATATGGAGAAGCTCTGTCTGCGTGCTGAGAATGCCTTCAGGAATGAGTTGTCCGCTCCAGCCGCCATGTGCCGCAGACAGCACCGAGATGGGCTGGGTGGTAGATACGTCGGGTAGCGATGCCCCCTCCCCTCGTCTTTCATCCTTGCCATTGGCGCCTCCCGCTTCGGACTGGTTCTCGTGCACGGCGAAGGTCAACACACGTGCCAGGCTCTCCAGGATGCGCCAGGCCCCTTCCTGCCGCTGCTCGGCGTGGCTCGATACGTTGCTCATATCCTTCAATAGACGCTCCATCACTTCCACGCTGCCGTTGACCGCCTTCATGTATCCGAACGCAGAAGTAATCTTGAGCGAGGCGCCGGCTTGCTCAGAGCTGAAAGCGGCATCCGTTGTTTTGCGCAACAGCGCGACCGTCGCACCTGTTGACGTATGAAACAAGAACACGTTGAGAAAAACCAGACGGGCGAGGAAAGCGCGACAATATTCAAAGCGAGCTGTTTAGGGAGCTTGAGAGCCTCCGGCAGTAAAAAGATGCGATAAGCAAATTTCTTAGTCACAAAATGAAAGGTAACGTCGGTAGGCAGTTGATTGCCGTACCCCAGTAGAGGTGGAAGTTGGCCATTTCAATGCCCCGTGCAATGAAAACTCAGAAGCAGTGTGGAATCCGTGGAGGAAGTCAGAAGCCGGCGAGGCTTGTCGTTTACGTACCGGGGTGTCGTACGAAGAGCACCTCAGTATCGATCCAGAGCACGTCTGTCCCCACGCGCAGTGCCGCCAGTGCATATCGCCATCTGGGGTCGACACCATAGTGATACCCATTATCTTCTTCCTTCCTATCAAGCAGGGACTTGTGATTAATTGTGGAGCAGGTAACGAATGTGTCCTGCCCAGCGGATTCCAGCGCCTTGCACTCGATGACCGCATTGGTTACAGCGACGTAGTTAGTGATGTCATTGGTTCGAAAGTTTGACACCAGATTGTGTGCCAAATCCCTTTGCTGAAAGTTGAAGCTGAATAAGACTGTGAAGCCAGCCTGGTGCTGATGCTGCTGAAATATCGGATCGAGGTCGTGCAGGAAAATATGATTGCACTCGGTGCACCCGAAAAGCGCGCTAAAAGCGAAAAACACGCAGAAGCAGTGAAATTTTCCTGTCAATGCAATCGGTTTTGGGAATCTGCGTCCTTCTCCAAAGAATACCTCAGTAGTATATCTATGCATTTCGTACAACATTTTACAAACGATATTCTATAATGATTAGATGATGTTGTACACCACTGTGCAACTGTCGTGTGTCACAGAAGAAAGCGCACGAGAGCGCAATCCCACGCCAGCTTTCCCCCCGTCCCGTTCAACATCAAGGGAACCAATGTATGTATATATTTCAGCAACACATCATGAAAATTAAGTAAAATGGCGTATTGTAGAATGCCGTGCGTATCGTTACTCCGACATGTGAGAGAGGTACAGTTGAACAGAGAACGTTTCAAGTTTCGAATGCCGTATCATGCTGTTTAGGAATGAAAAAGCTGAATGCTCTTTAGGAAAAATGCATGTAGGTTTTTTTTTTTATAGTAGTTCTAGTTCGTAGTTATAGTAGCTCTATCCATGCAGCATCTCTATCTGCTCTTCCGAACGTCATCGTCATCGTAGATCGTTCGTTACACGTTAGGCCAAGGGAAGGGGTTTACAGCTTTACACTGCGACTGGGTTTACAACATGATAGACCAGGTATTTTGAAATTACAAGTGCGGGCGCTCTGACCCTTGGGCCTGGCCAGAATTTTTCAAAATTTTATTCAAAATATAGGTCAGAATTTTGGCCAAAAAAAATGTCAAAATTTTGAAAAATATAGGTGCTTCGTAGGGAAAATTTAAAAGCGATATCACCGTTCGGTCATTTTCCCCTTAACACTGGGGAAATTTTGAAAAATATAGGCGCTGTAAATTGAGAATACCCCGCCAAACTGCGATTTGTCATCGGCGATCTGACTGCTCAAACCTCCAAACCTCTATCTCCGCCTCCAAACCTTCACACCAGGAAGACCAAAGACCTCAGGACTCAGGAAATTCAGCATCAGGATGCTCGTGGCCGATTATTTTTCTTCCGATGGAGGATCAGATTCAGACTCAGCTCCAACTCTCCGCCCAGTCCATTTGGATATGCAGTCTTTCTCGTCGGTTGACACACGACATGACGATGAGCGTGCGCCTACGAGGCTTGAGCTTGCGAACGAGCGCACCCGCTCCCAGCCCCTCACCAACGCGTTCGACCAGTTCAAGCGAAAGCGTGGTCCTCATCTCCGGCGCCAGCGGAAATACTGAGGGCCCAGCTTGGGCTGCGCATGAAAGAGATAGAACTGTTAGGGAAAAGCCCCCTAGTGGCACAAAGCGTGCAGGAGGGGGTATCCGTATCACGAAGGAGCCGAAGATTGCGCATCTCGGGTGGGAAGTTATTTTGCTCGTGTTGCAAGGAGGAGTTGTCCCACCTCAAGCAATCTGTGAAGACCCATGTCGCCAGCGCCAAGCACTCCCTCGCCAAGAGCAAGTATCTTCAGCAGCGTCAAGATGACGCGCACATCACCGATGTTTTGACCGAGTACTTTACAGAGCACAACGACGAGGCGACTGTCGGCTTGCAACCAAGGGTGGGAATCGATTAGTCGAGGAATTATGATTAATCGATTTAATAGTGTATACCCCTATCGAATCGATTTGCGATTATGACAAATTAGGAATCGAATAGGTTTGCGATTATGACAAATTAGGAATCGAATAGGTTTCTACTCAGGACTAATTACAAATCAAATAGGTTTGGCGCTGTGACAGATTATAATCGAATCGGTTCCCACCCTGGACTAATTACTAATCAAATCGGTTGTGTGAAATTGGGTACAGGAATCAAATCGGTTACGGTGGGTAATATACACCAATCGAATCGGTTTTCAAGATTTCACCTTAGAATCGCATATACACGATTAATCGGTTTGCCGTCATGAACGTCACCGAAAATCGATTTGGTCACCACGTTCGACCACCCGATTGGTGGCATGGTCTGATATTGCGGTTTGATATTTTGGTCGAATTGAGATCCTTCTCACTGGAGAGCCAGCGAGAAGCGAAAATTTGAATTTTCAAAACCTTGGCTGTCACGGGCTCACCACCACCAAGCTATCACCACCATATAAAGCAACAGGACAGCCATTATCAGTCCAACTACTCATCAGAACTCTCTCATCATGGGTAAGCGTGTATCTAAGAAAAGCAAGCCTTCCAATCTTGCTAGACCAATAAGGCTAGCCCCCATTGGCAAGGGACCGATTAAACGTACGCCCAATCACGAGTTCGATCATCGTGATAACGCTGACAACATTTACGATGTCGAGTGTATTTTAGCCGAGCGATTGTCCAAATCACGCGATCGTACAGTGGAGGAATGGCTCATTCGCTGGAAAGGCTACAGTCAGGCTCACGACACGTGGGAGCCGATCGAGAACCTGGCCGGTCTGGAGGACGATATCGCCAAGTTTAGAAATGATAAGTCACAACTTGAGCCCCTTAAGCTTGGCAAACGCAGACGCAAGTCGCCAGTCAACTCAAACACCCCTGTTGTTGTCGCTGCTACCAGTAGCGCTGGTGTTGGTGCGACTGTAGAGCCTTCCCCTTCCACTGCAGAAGATGATGTTACTGAAGATGAGGGTGAAACCGAAGAGATCCTTCGACCTGCCATGCGAGGTCGGCGTGTTGCGAAGGTGCGACTGCGTGGCCGTGAGTATGCATTCATATCGCGCGTGCCACCGCTGACACACCGACCCATGCCTGCTAATGAACCTCCCTCGTTGTATAATTCGTTGTTTGCTGACCGCATTTGTTTTCGCCTGTGGCAGGTATGGTCGCTGTTCAACGAGATTATCTGTCCCACCACTAGCATGCATGTTGGACTCCGATGTGCCATTAAAGGGTGCAACGCGCGATTGGCATCCTCCACGAACACCACCAACGCCCGCCAGCATCTTTCCTATGTCCACAAGCCACATCTTGCAGAACTGGAAGCCGCGGAGTTCGAAGCCGAGCTGAATGATGACCCGTCCGAGGATGCGACTGCCCGCGTTCAGTCTGTTATCACCAACAACGCTGCTGTCTGGCCGGCTGGGAAACGTGACACGCTGACCCGAAAAGTGGTTAATTGGTTGTGCAAACGCGCACGACCTCTGAGTTTGCCTGAACGTGACACGGAGCTGTCTGATGTCCTGCTGTTTGCTTCCGAGGGAGCTTACACAATGCCCACCAAGCACAACGTTGTCCGCCAGCTCTGTTGTCTTTCTGGGAAAGCCCTTGCTCATGATCGGCATAAGGTCGCCGCCTTGATCAAGACCGATGTACTTCCTTCCTCAGGTATTCCTGACTGTCCTCTTTGTGCCTGCCTGTGCGTTTCACTTGTCACTTTGCCCTCTTATGCCCTGCATAACAATATGATATAACAATATGACAGTTGTCAACATAACAATATGACAGTTGAAGCTCAGCACTGACGAGATCGGCTCCACGTACCGCGACTTTCAGCTGGATCTGACTGACGGGCAGCTCATACAGCAATCGGTACTTCCTCCCCTCTTTTTATTGTTGAGGAATTTACTGGTGTTCATATATGAAATATTGCATCAGGATTAAAAAGTAAGGGGAAGTTAGTAGAACCACCGTTCAGTTCCGTTGATCGGTTCGGTGGCGACTTCCCCGCGCCTTACGACCACGGGCTTGTACCCCGTGGCTCCGGAGGTTTATCCGATCAATATTCATATATGAACATAACTGTGATATCCTTATATGTGGTTGAGACATATTATTTATTTGACTAGCTGTATATGTTCGTTTGCAGCTTCCAGTGTTGCAGCCGGTATTCGAGTACACCCGCATCATTCAGGGCACGCGATATGTCACCATGTCTATGGTGCTGCCAATGACCGCCTGGCTCATCGAGTTTGAGTTGGACCCCTCTGTGGACTTGACCTTGGCGGACGGAACTGTGCTGAAGCACTCAGCGTTGTTATCCGCTGTGCGCACGGGGCGGGAAGCTATGCATGCACGACGAGTTCGTGCAACGGTGGTGCCAAGATCTCTCGTTGTCCATCCTGGAGGATTACATTGTCTCCACGTTGCTGGATCCCCGCTGGAAGAACTGGGACTTTGACGGGTGCAATATCTTTGACAACGGCACTATGACTCGCGAGCGGGCCCTGAGCTTCATCCGTACTGCTTGGACTGACTTTAAGCCATCTGTGGCTGCTGAATCTGCCCGTGTGCCCCCGCGCGTCTCTGAAAAGCGAAGCACTGGTGAGTCCTCTTTCATGAGGAGGAAGCAGCAAACTGTCGCTAACACACCTGCTGTGACCAAAGATCAGCTAGACTTGTATTTAGCTTTGCCCCAAGAAGCTAATGAGGAGGGCTTTGATGTTATGTTGTGGTGGAACGGTAAGGAAAAGGAACTGCCTGATATGTATCGCATGGCACGGCAGTTTTTTGGGATGTCCAGCCACAACTGGTGGGGTTGAGAGAACCTTTAGTGCTGCTGGTAGGATGCATGATGACCTTCGCAAAAGCACTGAGGAGGACACTTTGGAGCATATGCTCAGAGTTAGGATCAGTGATTGTGCTTAAGGGTCAGACATATTAATTTGATAGTTGTATTATCTTGGTGGATCATTTGGTCACCCTAGCTTGATATGCCTTATCACCCTGCTGTGTGAATTACCATCTTGTTATGCTTGTGATAGCCTCTGTAGCATGCTCTGATTTGACTGATAATTAGTGGAAAACAGTGTTATCAAATAGGTTTGTAGTGAGCGAAAACACCAATCAAATAGGTTTTGATATTTTACAAACACTAATCAAATAGGTTTCAATTGTCAGATAATTAGAAATCAAATGGGTTTGAAAAAATCAGTAACACTAATCAAATAGGTTTCTACAGTAAACTAACACCCAACACAATGGGTTTTGAAATTAAACAAATAACAATCAAATAGGTATCTGATCAGTGATAATCAGTATCAAATCGGTTATGAAATTGCACTAATTAGTTACAAAGAGGTTTGGATTTTCAAACTAATGCCCACCCTTGCTTGCAACCAGAGATCCATCTATACCGGTATCGTGTGACTGAGAGTTTGTTATTTGTTGGGGTGCCTTTATCTAAGGGTGATTATTTACGTCCACTTTTGGAGCGCGCTGGCATCAAGCTTGCGCCAGTATGTTCCGAAGATTGAGAGCTCGGAGTTAGAACACCTGCATCACGAGCTTGAAGGTCAGAGCGTATTCTTCATGTTTGATGGAACCAGGCGACTTGGCGAGGCCTTGAACACTATTGCCAGATTTTGTGACGTGGACTTTTACTTAATCCAGCGTCTTGTGCAGTTCGTCACCCTGCACGCCAGCCCGGATAACGCTGCTCTGAGCACTACCTTGACAACGCGTGTGGCTCATGAGCTCGGGTTGCCATTTGATGCAGTCACTGGGTTTGGACGCGACTCAGTGAAAGTGAATGGCACAGCCACCGCGAGGTTGCTGGTGACATTCCCTAGCGCCACCGACTTGCTGTGTATTTGCCACACGTTGAATAACACTGGAGATCGCGTGGGATTCCCTGAGAAGCGTGAGTTTATGACAACGTGGTTGATTTTGGTTCAGAACAACAACACCGCGACGCAGATGTGGAAGGCGTTAACTGGGACTGCAATGGTGGGGTTTTCCAACATAAGGTGGTGCAGTCGACAGGAGGTTGAGAACGAGATCGCGTTGCACTTCAACAGCGTCCATGTCTTGCTGCAACAATTACTTGATGAGGGCGTTGGGGATGCTACCACACGCAAGATGCTAGATATATTTCATGCGGACCCCTTGCGGTTGGAGGTGTCTTTTGCTGCAGGGTCTGGTGGCCTGACAGATTTGTTGGCGACGACGTACGCCATGGAAGGGGACCGGTTGGAGATATTGCTTGTGTACAGGCGTGTTGAAAGCTTACGCGAGTATGGGCGTGCCTTGGTGGACATGAAGGTGGGCGCTACGATTAGGAAAGAGTTCCCTGGCTATGGGACCTTCACCGGCCGGGTTTCGAGCATCGATAAGGAAGACCCTGCAGAGTTTGTATATCACATTACATATGACGATGGGGACTCAAAAACAATGACGGCTGCGGAGATGAAACCGCTGATGGACGTATCCAGACAGGAGCTTCGACAGTGGGCCATCACAGAGCTACAGGGTGCCTACGAGTATCTCGAGAAGCGGTTGACTGGTCAGTGCGATAGCTCATACGACTGCACGAGTGCATACCTTGTGTGTGAGCTAGCACAATTGTTTGACCCGTCGTTCGTTGCGGAGAATGCTGTCGATGCCTGCTGGGTGCAGAGGTTGGCGGTTGTGGTTCCGTTGGCACGTCATGCGGGTGGCAAACTGGTGGCTGAACTGGAAGGTGAGCTGCCGAAATACATGGCGGCAGCAACAGGTTTCAGCTGTGACCACAGTGACGTGGCTGCTTTCACAGATGCTGTGTTAGGATGATGGAGGAAACATGCACAGAACCTGCCAAAGTGGGGGCAAGCAGCCAGAATGGTTTTTTTCACTGTCTCCCAACGCGTGTGCATGTGAACGGGTTTTATGTCTGCTGAAAAATATGTTCGGAGAGAACCGGGACAGCACCATGGCAGACTATTTGCAAAGTGCACTTATGCTTCGGTATAATAGGCGGGTGCTGTAATTTTATGAAAACCCTAATTCGTTGGAGTGAAAGTGCGTATCTTCGTGTGAAAGTGTTTATTGTGTTATCTGGAATGAAAGTGCATATGTAATTCCCCCTCGCCCCCTCTGTTTTTCTCCTGCTTTTTTTCTTTCTTTTTTCTCCCTTTTCTCTTTTATTACATCTCACCGCAATATAACATCCCACCGCGTTATTACATCCCGCCACCGCAAGATTACATCTTGCCGCAATATTACATCCCACCGCGATATTACATCTCGCCGCAATATTACATCCCACCGCAATATTACATCTCACCGCAATATTGCATCCCACCGCAATATCACATCCCACCGCGTTATTACATCCCACCACAATATTACATCTCACCGCAATATTACATCCCACCGCGATATCACATCTCACCGCGTTTCTTTCCGCGCCTCCGCACCTCCGCGCACGAACGATTTTCGGCGCAATTTGGGAGTGTTTGGGGCCCGCATGCTCATTTTTTAGCAAAAAAAATTAGGGAAAATATAGGTGGCTTCTCAAAATGGGAGGGAAAATATAGGTGCTTCGTGGAAAATTTTCAAAAATATATATATATAGGTGAATTTAGGAAAAATATGGGCCAGGGGCAATCTGACCCGCCCCCCACACGCTTCCGACTTGGTGCCGCGAGACTAGGTGGGGGGGGACTTGGACTTGGGAATTAGTCGGCTCGAGAAGGGGCATGTGACACACCGAGCAGGTCCCCCCTCCACCCAGTCCCCCCCCACCTTGACGTCGCCATAGATGCGACTTGGAACACTCTTGGAACATTGATGTTTTACACGTATCGACAGGGAGAGTGACTTTGACCCCCCCTATAAGATGGGGTAGAGCAGCCTCTTCTGTCACCCTGTCACAACTCCGAACACGACCCAAGATGGCTACTATCCTTAATCCAGATCCTCCCACAAGAATCTAGCGCAAATGGGCATGGCGACCTTGTATGTCGTATATAGTGGCCCGGCATATGCTTTGGGGCAATATTTATGAACCTTTTGAATTATCTATAACATTTCTTTGCTTGAAATGTCGATGGTTTGACCTTTAATCTTAGCGTGGTTTGGGTGGGTGCTTTCACAGAATTTTAATCAAAATGCTAGATCCTACCACAAGGATCTAGGGGTACCGACAACTCTAGGCCTTGCTGCACGAGCTCGGGTTGGTGAGTATGTTGTAAACCCTCGAGAATATGACCAAAACTAATTTTGTAAGCCCTTTAATATCATACTAGCCGGATTAATCGCCGCATATGCGCATGCCATGGTGTAGTACCGTCGAAATTCAATATTTCCATCATTATCAGGGTCTGAAAATCGTATTCTAGAACCTCTAGCGGTAGTTCTAACCGTTCAAAAAATCCCCCAAAAATCCCAAGGAGACTTTGAAGTCATATTAAAGTATTGAAGTGCTCACCAAGGCAAAGATCTAGCCTTAAAGCCTAGAATGGACCAAGACTCACGCCCAAAATGCGAAATTATCCCCATACTTAAGGAATGTGTATATCTTACCCATGTAACCGCGTTCGTGTGATGTGTCCAATATACATTATCCAAGTCGTATTTTGACCCAAACATGATTAGTATACATGCATACCTTGAGATATATCATGTCTATGGTGGCAAAGGATCGATATACGATTGGCAAAAAAATATGGAAGATACATCCCGCTTTTGAAGCTTTAAAAGGCGCAACAGTTCAAAATTTGGTTGAGGCATGCTATAAATGCTAGGATTAGCTAGGAGTATATATGATGGATTCTCGTCAAACCACGCACCATACTACTTAATATAGGTCCCATGTAGAAAGTATTTATTGGTGTTGACTTGTAGAAAGCTCGTGGGGCGCCTAAATAAATTATTGAAAAAGTGATCCTTGTGGGAGGATTTAGAGCGTTCTAGGTCCTCCCACAAGGATCTCGGGATAGTAGCCAAAGAGGGGGTCACTATGCGGAGGTGCCTACAAGTCCCCAATCTTATAGAACAAGAGATATATGAATATGTATGTACTGTAACTGACACTGTGAAAATGCAGTGTGTGAGGCTTGCGGAAACTAAAGTCGGATAAAACTAAAAGATAGACGGCTTTAGGGTTCGGGAGCCTGTGACACAGTGAGGTCAGTGACACAGACAGCGCTGCAAGTGACATCCAGGCGAGGGGTGACACAAGGGTGCACCACTGCTCCCCCCTTAGGGGGGGAAAGTTGGCATCCCCGTGACAATCCGCCCGACAAAACCAACACATTAGCCCGCAGAAATGTTGTTGCGCTACCCTGACGACCGACACCATGAGATCACCGTACAGGGGGAACGCTGACGCCCGAAGGAGAACCCCGCTCACATCGCGACCGCCAGTGTTGTGGACTTATTACGATGTATCGATTTTGGGAAATGACCCTTAGGTGTATATACCGCCCCCCTTGGGAACCAATATAACCCTTATATCGGGGGAACGGGGGTTATAATTATAACCCCCGGTATAACCGCCCTTAGGGTTATAGGTTATAGGTTAGCTTATATAACCCCCAAAGGTTATATACACTTATATAACCCCCGATATAAGGGTTCGTATATCGGGGGTTATATAAGTGCATATAACCCCGATATAAGGGTTATATCAAGTTTGTACAACTTTATATAAGGGTTATATTAGGTATATATCACCTTATATAAGCCTTGAAAGTTGTAATTATATCGGTTGTTTTTCTTGAATACGGATTGTTTTCTTGAAAATTCAATTATGCCTTGTCATGCATAGCAGCGTTTGAAGTGATGCAACAACAACAGCCCTCCCCGGCCTCAACCGCGCATTTGAAAGCAGGGCACTCACGGAGGTAACATGATTCACAATGCTCTGGCTCGGGGCTTAAGCATATTATGCAGAATCCAATTTTCCTGGCCGAAAAAATAAGGGTGCGCCACCCATTTATTTAGACGTGCGTATGCATACTAATTGTCTCTTACCCATCTTTATGTTGGCTGCAGCCAACATACAACCCACAGTTCCGAAGTATATAACTCATGGTTAATGATGCATATTGCTCGAAAGCAATGTTGTTTGAAGGGCTACTAGACCTTTACAAAATTGTCAATACGTGATATACCTGATTGCACCCACGGAAGCTTGCATAATTGTGCCCTAGAGCTAGGGCGTAATCGCGAAAAGACAAAATGCACCTTATGTTGGCTGCAGCCAACATAAGTGGTCATTATAAATGTGGGCAATAGGGGCGGCATGAGAAGGACATTGAAAAATCGAAGACCTATGTTGTCAAGTTCTCGAGCTGCTCTTTCTGCAGTGTCTTGTCAAAACTTTCATCCGAGTTCATCTTGACCCTCAAAATATCGATCAAAGTAACATGGCTATGAAAACACCAAAAGTTTCTTGGGAAATCCACAAAATTGTACATTCTTTCGCATAATTTTGCTTTCCCAAATTATAATTCTTTCCCAAATTATCTTCGATAATTTTGAGCGGCCCAATATTGGTAACGCGTGTGTGAAAGAGAGCATCCCCGCCTTCATTTTGAGCTACTGAAATGTACCATCCGGTATCAACAGCTCCGTCCCGGGATTGTCAGCAAGGCTTATGTTGGCTCCAGCCAACATAAAAAAGGGCCTTTATGTTGGCTGCAGCCAACAGATGGGTAAGAGACATAATGGACTCGCCCTGGACTAGTGAATTCGCTTACATCCTCGGATTCAAGGCACCCCGCCTAGATTGTGCCCAGATCATGTGACCAAAAGTGTACGGCTATGCAGCAACTGGCAAGCAGATAAGACAAGGGCTAGGTGCCGCACCTTTTTTGACACCCCGGTTAGCCGTGATGTTTGCATCACGTTACCAGGCGGGGCCACGGGGAGGCCGAGTGTCTTGCCCGCCCAAAAACTTGTTTTGGATTCTGTCAAACTAAGATTTCTATAAAATACATATTACATAAAGTTCTTGTGCATAAATTCTACTCAAGGTCTTCGATACTTACGGTTGAACCAGGGAGAGGAATACGATAGTCGTGCAGCTGAAGATAATTATTCATCCGCTGCAACACCCACCCCGACACCGCTGTCAAAAGAAAATTACAAAACAACATTCAAATCACACTGTTGACAGCTAGGCTTACCATTGGCGTCGTGTTCGTCAGAGACATCGACTTGGGGGAAACGAAAGTATTTGAAGAAGTTCGCGTTTGCCGGAGTGATCCACGGCAGAGGAGCGTTGCACGTACATAACATCGTCAGTTTCTCACGGCCGGAAAGGTTGCAATAACTTGGGATTAGGGCACACCTGAACTTCTTCGCGAAGAGTCTTAGCTCTCTCAGCGTATCGTTTGCGCCAAAACGACGCGTGCAGAACTCGATTCCCTCGGCGTCGAGAATGGTAAACTCTCGAGCGTCGCCTCGGGCTGAACAACACACCACCCCACTCAGCTATTCATGCAACAATCCTTCAGTATCAAAACACGAGGATGGGAAGAGAACATACTATCCAACAGAGGCTGGACAGCGATTCCATCAGTTCGACCCGTATGCCTGGTCTCGAAGGCGATCTTCATGACGGTATCAAACGGGGAAACCGAGATGTGAAAAGACGTTTGGAAGTCCTTCTCGCTTGTCTCGCTGAAGGTGTCGGTGGTATCAAACTCCTTTTGGTACCATTTGGGCTCACCTTCGACCTCCCCTCCCAGCAAGAAGTTGGCATCGTCTCTGGTGGCGAAGGACTGCGGATACTTCCACAAAACTCGAGTCCCGGAGAGACCTTGACAGGCTTCATCCCAGCCATCATCTCTCGAACCATATCCTCTGCATACACACACAAAGTTGTTAAATAAATAAGAAATGAAACTAAGGAGCCGTCGCATACCCCCGCGTCGGAAAATGCATAATGGGTGATAATGACCATTTTTTAAGGTTTATAAAGTCACTAGACCTTGTAAGAGGCAAAATTAGTAAAAAAATATATTTTCTTATATTTTGAGATTTTTGGAGATTTTTTTCATCTGAACGGGCTGGAAATCGCTGTTTTTGGGCTGTGTTCGCTTAGCGGGTGGTTGTGGGGTATGTAATACCCATGTTTTGAAGGTCTCCAAACCGCACCACGACTTTATTAATGAACGTCGCAATTTTGGATTTTAGAAAAAATATCATAAGAGCTAGTATTTACGAAAAAATCTTGGTTTTGAGCACATATGAGGTGCGGAAGGCTTTGGGGTATGGAGTGGAATGAAAAGTACACATGATGAAGATTCATAGACCACATTGAAACAAATTAATGGTTGAATGCTATTTGTGAAGAACTTTTTCCTACCATGTACAAACAAACAATCACTTGTAGCTGTGTCGTTTTGAGTATTTTTCCAGGCACGCTTGGGGGTATGATATATGTGTGATAGATAATGTTGTGCAAATACTCCCAACCTAGTGCTTTTTTCGAAACTTATTATGAATGATTTCTTGCAAATTATGCAAGTGTGCAAATTCAGAGTGCATGTGTTACACTAAAAATTGGCAAGGCAATTTAGATATGAAGACGAGGCAAACAAACAAAAGAGAAAATGATATTTACAATGTGTACAATATGTACAATACGCCTAAGACCTAGGAATGCTCAAATTCTGTAACTCCTCTATGGAGACGCCCGAGGCCCTACCCAAGTCAGAGGTATTCAATGGCTGGGTCTGCTGGAGTTGATGGAGTTGCTGGAGTTGTTGGAGCTGCTGGAGCTGCTGGAGCTGCTGGAGCTGCTGGAGCTGGGGCTGGAGGAGCATGGGCTGGATCGGCGGCTGAAGGAGCATGGGCTGAAACTGCTGCACTTGCAAAGTCTGGGGAGCTTGCAGCAGAAGGG
>LGRX02017549.1:12266-48813 GCA_001247695.2 Cymbomonas tetramitiformis
GAAAGCGAGCTCTGGGCCCATTCTACAAGCCGCGGTGTGCAGCAAATCACGAAAGCGAGCTTTGGGCCCATTCTATAGGCTGCGGTGTGCAGCAAATGGATTCTGAGCCAATAATTGATCACCATCACGCAGTCAGGAAACGCCTTCCAATGGTTGACAGTCAACGCAGCTCATGATGACACATGCTGGCCGGGCACAGACCTCGGGCTTGACCTGGCAGATCCATCTCTGTGTTCGCCAAGTGTACCATCAGCGCGCCGTCACAGCACGTTCGAGATTTGGGCCCAACAGCAGGCATGGAGGACCGAGGTGGCCGGACGCCTTTTGTCAGAGCGGAGGACCTCACCATCGGACCAATCCGTGCGGAGAAAGTCGCCGCATACAGTGCTGATCTGCTGCTGCTGCTTGGACTGGTCCTGAGTAGATGGAGCGGAGGGAAGGAAGGGCGAAGCCGGCCTGTCAGAGGGGGCGAGTGCACCAGGAGACAGCAACGGGCGGAGCATCGCCCGTGCCAGGTGTGTCACAGTATGTGACAGTAGGGCGATGAGACTAAAGTGAGTCGTACCAGCTTCGGCCTCACATCAGTGTTATACTTGTGGACGGCCTTCTGCTTGATCCACGCCCGTTTCCCCACCCACCGCTGATCAGTGCCGTGATTATTCCTTCACCTGCCCCCCGCCCCAACGTTGATCAGTGCCGTGATTACACCTTCACTTGCCCTCCCCTCCACCGCCGATCAGTGCCGTGATTATTCCTTCACCTGCCCTTCCCTCCAACGTTGATTAGTGCCGTGATTACACCTTCACCTGCCCTCCCTCCACCGTTGGGATCAGTGCCGTGATTATACCTTCACCTGCCCTCCCCCCACCGCTGATCAGTGCCGTGATTATACCTTCACCTGCCCTCCCCCACAGCTGATCAGTGCCGTGATTGTACCTTCACCTGCCCTCCCCCACCGCTGATCAGTGCCGCGGATTAGGAACGTACGTATGGGTAATCTGCAGGTGCGAACATTCAGCGACCAGATGCCGTGTCGATGCAGCACACAGACTGCAACGGATGCGTGTCACATACGCACACAGGCGCGGATGCCGTGTCACATGCAGCACACAGACTGCAACGGATGCCGTGTCACACGCAGCACACGAAGTGCAACGGGTGCTGTGTCACATGCAGCACACGGACTGCAGCGGATGCCGTGGCACACGCAGCACAGGAAGTGCAATGGATGCCGTGTAACATGCTGCACACGGAGGACAGCGGATACCGTGTCACATGCAGCACACGGAGCGCAGCGGGGGGAGCCGGTGCCGGAGCCAGTGCCGGTGCGTGGTTCCAGAGAGCAGCAGGCCGAGGAGCACGGACCTGGGAGATGCTGTGCAGGCCTTCCAGAAGCTCGACTCCAACAAGCTGGCAGCGCGTCCACCAACCCCGCGCCCCCCTCCAGGCAAGTCTGAGGTCCCTCAGCCCAGCCTCTCGATTCATGCCCGCTCCGAGCGTAAGCTCCCTCAGCCCAGCCTCTCGCTTCATGCCCGCTTCGAGTGTAAGCGGGCGCCCCCATGCTCGAGTTGTGCCTCTCGTCCCCTTCCCTCCCATGGACTGTGCACTTCACTTCATAGCTGTTGCCCAGCGAGCTTCTCGCACGATATCAGATACTCAGAGCACACTCTTCGCTCCTTCTCTTCTTCATCTTCTTGTTTGAGCCCTTCACCCTACACCCACTCTAGACCCACCCTATACCCGACTTAGCTGGTGTCCTCGTATGGTGATCCATGCCCGCTTTCAACCGGCAGCTTTGATGCGCGGCTCTCCCCCCAAAGGCTAAAGGACGACTGTTTCGACACGAGCAGTAGCAAGCAGCCAGCAAAGCGCCGACGCCTCGGTGGCGAGATCTTGAGAGGGGCTCCGACCTTGCGGAAGTTTGCGTTCATGGCAGTGGCCAGCACGGCTCTCCCAGTTCCTACCACACACAGAACCGAGCCACTGAGCCTATGGGCGCACGAGGTTGTAAGCTCGTTGCCCGGCTTCCTGGAACCGTAGAGCGCCGGATGGGCATCGGACGGCGGCCCGTGAGCCGCGACTCCCTTCCTGAAGCGGCCTTGGAGATGCGGGAGCGAACGTCGAAGCGGCATTCGTTCACCGCACAGTGTCAGCATGACTCAGCCTATGTACAAGCGCAGCTGCTTGAGCAACAGGTCGTAGCAATACCTGACCCGAGGTCGTAGAAGTTTGTGAGATGGGGTTCGCTGCAGTAGGTGTGCAGAACGTAAGCCAGCGATATTACGCTAACCTGTGCGCCTCGCGGCCGAAATACGAGGCTCATCCCGGCTGAGGTGTACGCGGCCCGTCTGTGCTAAGGTATGTCGGGACGCATTCGAGCACGAGGCCTTGCTTTTGAATGAACGGGCTCCGACAGTGAGAAAAGAGGTTCGGGCCCGAAGGTTTTCACGGAGATTCAAATTTCACGACTCGGGGTTTCGAGAAAACTCCAGGTTGGAGAGGACAGTCTCACCTCTCCATACACGAAAGCTTTGTGCTCCCCCTGAGTCAAGCGCCCCTCAACGCAGGCTCAACCATTCACTGCGGGGGCTTGTAACATCAATGCGATTTGCAGCAGGCCGTGATATGTGAAGGCGCGTACTTCGCCTCCACTACACTTGATGTTAGTAGTCCAGCTGTCAAGGTAGTCCTCTTGTGTGTGTATTAATCTCATGTCGCAGGTGCCTCGCGTGCATTGGGGCATGTTCAGGGACGATGCCAGTCTTCCATCACGGATTGTGCCTCAAATAATGTGTTCCTCATGTGCGCACTGGTATGAAAATCCAGCTATTCCAAGGGTATGCTGAATTCAATAACCTTTTGGAATTGTGAGAAAAGGTGACCCACCGACAGTACGGACCACTCGTCCTTGATCTGGTTACCCAAGTCCTCACCTGCAAAATGGAAAAGTGTGAGGGAAACGGATCAGAAAGCGGAATACATTCACTCGATCACTATACACTTGCAAAGCAGCATACGGATGAAAGCAGAGCGGGCGCAAACCTGTTGCGCCCTTCTTATGCTCATCTAGAGCACCGACTAAAGCAGTTGTGCGGACGACGTTAAGTGACCATGCTGTCAACACGTCTCACTTGTTAGCGGTTAGGAGGCAACGATATCTGAAGAGGCTGTGTATTTCGTGGAAAGTTTATTCGATTCCGTAAAGTACTGTTATTTACCTCCGAAAGCCGCTGCTGAGGCGAGCTCATGAGCTGGGGTTGAGAATCACATTTTATGTACAGAGTGAACCACGTGGTGGCAGTCTCCAGATCTATGGGTCAAAACAGCAGGATATCGAGGCTCACCGTTATAGATGTCCTCCATGTGACCCATGCTTTCCTTCATAACTTCTCTCCATTTCTCTCCCGCCATCCTCTTTCGGGTTTCGAGAAGATCTTGTTTTAACTCTTCTCTATTCATTCCTTGAATGAGAACTTCCTTTTTGGTAGCCATCGCGGCCGTTTCTGTGTCCTATTCGTAAATGGAATGAATACTAGGAATCACAAAACAGAATTACTTATACAATAAACCAAGTTTATTCCTACAAATTGCAGTCGTAAGTCGCGTCGCTTGTAGAACCTTGTCCAAGGGTTTGACGCGAGTTTTACAGTTTTTGAGGTCTGGATTTTTTCGGCGAATGGGATTTATTATTATTTACACGAACGTTGTAACCAGGGGTGACATTATATTCAATATAATGTGAACCTTGACATTAACATTAGTTTGACCGAGGTGACAGTAACATATACAGTATATTAACATTAGTTCGGGGGGCATTATATTATGTTCAATACTATGTGGTTAGGCAGTAGTTTGGACCTTATATCGAGACAATATATCAAAAAAGTCATGAGGTCGTCATCACTCTATCGAAGTGAATAAGATAGCATAACATAGCATTATGGCACACCACACCATGGTATTGCGGAGGATACCACAACAGCACGCTAGTACACCCGCATCGCTGCCTTGCCATACGATAACATTGCTGCACAACGGCATAACAAGAGCACAACAGGATTGTACAACAGGACGATCGCGGCACTGCAGGACTATAGGTGAACGCATAGCAGTGAAATCTCATGAATGCATCACACAGCATATACTAAATGTGTGCAAACATATGATAAGACGATATTGTGGTAAGAGAACATTGCGGCGCAAGAGCGGCGGACCAACAACACAGCAGGACTAGACCAGAGCAGGACTAGAACACAACCGGACTATAGGTCAAAGCATAGCAGTGAAATTTTGATCACATGCATACATCACACAATTGAGCATATACTACATTCATTATAAAACATATGATAAGATGATACACCTAGGCCAAGGGTGCTGGAGTTGACATTCAGAGTCCGAGCTCAGTCATCAGAGTTGTCATCACCGACCCGTCATGACCGCTGTCATCACCGACTCGACCTGACCGCTGTCATCACCGATACGGCTCGACACCTCTGACTACCTCACTGACCTGATTGTCATCTCCTCTGATCGAGTTCGGTTGTCACATGAGACAGAGCACACACTAGCTCATTTCGCATCACACTCAGCATACTAGAACTATATATATTATATCTTCTGTATGTTGAGGGAGATTCTGAGTGCGAAACCCTGAGCGTTGCAGTGCTTCCTGTTTGACCTGTCTGTTTACTGACTGGGTCTTCTCGCAGGTTTGGCCCCACCACCGGCCTAAGGCTAGGAGCCGATTATGGTCGGCTAAACGCTTAGGGAAGCGCCAAGGGGCGCGCCATCTAGGGATCATGGAAGTAAAGTAGGCAAGTAGTGGTGAGTGAGAGGAATCGTACGTTCCGTTTCAGCGTTTAAATTAGTTAGGAAAATCCTGGGACGGCCTGATCAACCGTAGGGACCCTGACAATCTCGCGCGAGTACTCTTAAAAATCGCGGGACTGAACGACGAGCTCCTCCACGCCATCGCCACTGACTGCTAACTGTGTTGTTTTTGCATCACAGGCTTTCTTCCCTCTTCCCTTTTTGGCACCCTCTTGGTGCTCCTGTTGTGAAATTTGATTGCTTGCTTGCTTATTATCCTGTTAGGGATTGCTAGTGTTGCCTTGCTTGTAGTTCTTTCTTTTTGATTATCTAGATGTCATCTACTCCGTACGCCACACCGCCGGTTCTGCCGAGACGCTTGCTGACACACCCCCCAGGGGCGAGAAAACGTCAACTTAAATTCGGTGCTTTGAATGGCACACCGACGCCAGCGGATGCTCCGGACACGTCAGAATTGTCAGTTTGCAACAACCTAGCATGGGAATTGTTGCGCAAGCCCGCGGAGTTCGATGCATTACTCAGCGTCATCAAAGGGAAATGCGTCGAGCCTGGAGAGTCTGCAAAGACCTGGAAATTCACTAGCAACGAGAAGAATGCTCGTTTGCTTTTGGACATCCTGGTTGAGCAACTCGATTCCAGGCTCAGACTCGTTCACCCTAAGATGGCGTTGATGTTCGACTTGCAAAACCACAGTTTGGAGGTTCCGCAGAAGGCGAATCTCCTGCTGTTGGAATTGCTCCAGTCGCTTTGCGCAGGAGACGCCTTGCGT
Source organism: Cymbomonas tetramitiformis (assembly GCA_001247695.2). Taxonomy (NCBI): domain Eukaryota; kingdom Viridiplantae; phylum Chlorophyta; class Pyramimonadophyceae; order Pyramimonadales; family Pyramimonadaceae; genus Cymbomonas; species Cymbomonas tetramitiformis. The sequence continues at coordinate 17,869 of LGRX02017549.1, forward strand.
ATCCTGCGCAAGGCTGACAGACTCTTCCCAGGGGATGGGAAGATCGCGCTTGTTCACCTCGTGAGGCACGTTGTGCCCGATCACGAGGAGTTCAGCGCTGCGGACTTCCTATTCGCTGGTGACAGAGTTGACTTGAGGGCTGGCCAGGACCCAGCGGACTACATTGACGTGTTCCAGACATCTCTGGACACCATTGAGTCTGACTTGGGTCCTGGATGCACCGTGACTATCTCCGAGAAAGCACGGATTGCATTGTTTCTCCGTAGGATCTGTCCCGTCTTTTATAAGGCGGTGCATGATGCCTACACAGAGGAGAAGCTCGAGGCCGACTCCTCGCTTTCCTTGCTGACTTGTTTCCGTGAGACACGGGCAGTGCACAGGAACGCGGGGACGAAACTCAAGTCCCCACTAACTGCTGCCTTCTACAATGATGCAGGTTCGCATCACGGCGGAAGCCGTGGTGCACATGGCCGCAGGGGAGTCCCTGACCGCACCCCACCCCGTCAGTACATTCCGCCTCGTCGCTCTAACCCATTTAAGGGGGTTGGCTCTGGTTACCGTGCAGGAGTCTTCCCCCGCAAGGGTGGTAAGACGGGCGGTAAGGGGAAGCAGAGACCCGGCAAAGGCAAGGGCAAGGGCAAGTCCCGTGTCGTCTTTGATCGGCAGACCCATCAGTTCCGAGGGGAATGCTGGACCTGTGGGTCAAAGGGGCACAGGGCTGCCGACTGCCCGAAGCTGATGTCGGCTCATGCTTTCCATCTCGACCCGAAGCTGCTTGCGGAGCATGCTCGGACGGAGATCCTAGCCGCCCAGTATCAGACTGCCTACGAGGAGTCTGAACAGGCGCTAGAGTCCTTCTGTCTGTTGCACGGCACCCCAGCAGTTGTCGGGTACCAGGAGGACTCGTGCTCTGACAGTGAGGGTGAGGAGACTTCTCACTCCGCCGGTCAGGAGCACGGGGACTCCGATGAGTCTGACGACGATGGGGATTGGGACGGCCTCTCCGAGGCTCAACAGCAGGAGTGGGATCGCCTACAACAACATGCTGAAAACAAATTCCAAAAGTTCTGTGCTCAACCCGAGAATGTCTCGTTGTCACTCGGAAGAGTGCACTTCGGGATGTTCCAGACCGGCACAGAACAGAAGGCTTGTGACCCCTTTCCCACTCCCCCCTACTTGCTGCCTGACATCCATGCTTCTGCACCTGCCTCTGCACAGCACGATGCACCTCTCGATGTGTCACAGCACTCACCAAAGTCCACAGCTGCGGTGGTGCTCGCCTGCTGCAGGGAGTACCACTCCAGCCGGACACAGCAGACACCGCACGGGTCGGCTCTTGTGGATCATGCTCCGCAGGACCGAGCAGACTCGTCGGTGGTGTCTGCTGGACTGTTTGCAGCACAGAGTGACTCACTGTCTCCACCCGTCCACCACACGCACACCGTCCCTGCACTTACATAGACTTGCTCTCTGTTTGCAGGAATGACGGTGGTGCAGGGTGACGGTGAGGACAGTGACATGTGCACGGCACCGGCACTCACTGAGCACTCTTTCCCCACACCACACTCACAGTGCATCTTTCTTGAGGGAGGGGTCACGGAGCAGTGCGGTGCCCCCGCCTGCTTCCCCCCTGTCTGCTCCAGGGAAATCCCTGGAGCAGGTTCACTGGGAGCGGGTGTGGGAGGAGGACTACAGGTCCCCTACCGTTTGCCACGGTAACCTTTTGCCATCAAAGAGTTCACTAGGAGCTAGGGGTGTAGCCCCTCTGGTGACGCCCCCGCCACCTGGCCCTCCTGACTTGTTGCTGTCTGATGCAGGCTCTGCCGTGTCAGTGTCCCCACCAGCCAGTGAGCACCGGGTGCACACTGGGGGCACTGACACGGCCACAAACTTTAACTCAATCAATCTCGGAGGTCGCCCTACAGAAGGGAGTCTCTCCCGCTCTTTCCTTCAGCAGTGTCCTCCTGTCCCCGCTCCGGTCCATGAGTCGCCTGACCTGGCTAGTGACACGCACATGTCTGACACACAGGCACCACCTCCACCGCCACGGCGTGTCGGTAGAGGTGGTGTCTCTATCTTCCGGTGTGCATTCATGTCCTTTGCCTTGTTCACTTGCTTCCTGGCAAGTGCTTCGGCGGAGGCCCTCTCAGCCGCAGCACCTGTTCAGGGAGTGTGGTACGGATTGACATTGTGTCAACCGGGGGGGGAGATGGGAGGTGGGCAAAGCAGTACTGCAGTCAGTCAGTACAGTCAATCAGTCCAGTCAGTCCAGTCAGTTTGGTCTGGGGATGGTGGTTTATCCGATGGTGGCTTACCTGATGGTGGCACTGGTATCACTCCTGATTGGTCTGCCACCCGGCAGTGTTCCTCTGGTGATGGTTCTGGGTATTCCTCTGGTGATGGTTCTGGGTATTCCTCTGGTTCCGACTGGTATTGGCAGTATGACTCTGGTCAGCACCGCCACTATGGTTCTCCTCGTGGCTCCGACGGTTCCCCACCAGACAGCTCAGCCCAGATCTGTCTCCTTCAGGCGCTTGAGAAGCGGCGCCAGAGGTACAGAGCAGTATCAGCTCTGCTCCTGACAGCCTTCCTTGGCATAGTCCTGACATGTCTCTACCAGAGTGTCTATGAGGAGTTCCTTGTCGAGGCTCACTTTGAGGCTAGTCACCACCTGACACCGATCTCCGCTGTCTGCAGCCCTGTGGCTCAGACTCCGCTCTACAGCGCCATGCAGTATGTAGGCGACACAGCTCTGGAGATGTGTACCTGGTTCGGACTATTCTGTGCACCCCCTTCAGTCATCTTCTCCCAGGACCCCATGACACATCTGTACTCTATCACCAGTTCTGGCACTGATGGCATTGTCTGTGACTCCGGTGCAACCGGCAATATCACCGGGTCCAGACACAGGATCACTGACCTTGATACCAGCAGGACCATATCCTTCAGTACAGTCATGACTGGACCCGCTTCACGGACTGATGGCACTGGCACACTGAGACTGATCGGCAGAGACATACTGACTGGTGACATTGATGAGTACAGCATTCCTGGCTGCCATTTCAAACACGGCGCCAAAACTCTCCTGTCAACCCGAGTTATGCTCCGGGAGGGTTTCTCATCACCTGACTTCATCAGTATGACATATACCCATCTTGACTCTGGCCGGACATACTCTATCATTGATGATGGCACAGACTACCTTTGGGCAGAGCCAGAGTCAGCAGATGTCAGCTTTCAGGCCTTTCAAGGCAATAAGAAGAGGCACAGATCAGGGGACCCATCCGACTGGATGTGGTCCAACAGTCAGTACAGTGCCTGGGCTACTACTCATGGGTCTCCTACGGCTACGGCCAAGCTGGGGGAACCAGCCTTTGATGTCTCTATGTTCGGCGACTCTCTCCCAGTCGGAGAGGGCAATAATCACCCTGCTCTGCAGCACTATCACAGTCAGAACAGTATATTCTCCGTCCAGTTGACTGGTTATTACTTCTATGCTAATCCGCCATTCACTATATCTATTCTGGACCGCCTTTTCACTAAAGGCAATGCTGACTTTCCTCTGGACCCTCATAATACTGTATATTTCTGGATAGTTCCCTATATGCCATCCCACAGGATCTGGCATAAGACCTGTACTATGGAGGTATTACATATCTGGCCTACTGGTACTACGGGGTTATTCAGCTACCTTGAGCGACACACCTACACCTCCACACACCCTCTCACCCCAGCTGGTTCTGACGGTGGACCTGGTCGGGTCTTCATCGATGGCACACCCTTTCCCATCTGCATCCTCTACCGAGACCGTCACACCCCGATCAGGGTCAGTCCTCCCGTTGAGCTGCATGATGCTCTCGGGCATGCCTCGATGACCCGTATCCTCCGTCTCTATGACATGCCAGGGGTAGACTTGGGCAGACCACAGTGTTCCAGAGCAGCTCTTGCCTCACTTACCACCTGCTCTCAGTGGTGTGCAGTCTGTGCTACGACGGGCCTCAAACAAAAACCAGCCCCGAGCAGAGACCGCCTCCGTACCAGTCAGCAACAGCCAGCCCGGAAATGGGCCTCAGACATGACAGGCCCCATCTCACCCAGTGGCTACAATGGGCACAGATACCGTATCCACTTCATTGACATCTCCACCAGATACCTATTTGTGTTCACCGTTGCCTCTAAGGCAGACTACTATGTATGTCTCCTGAGATTCATTGCCTATACCAGATCCCTCTCTTACGGCATTGATGAGCTATTCCTGTCCACCTCTACAGTCTCAGACACTGAGATGGTGCTGAGGACTGATTGTGCACCTGAGATGGCAGATGCCAAATGCCGGGCAGCTTACCAGCAGCATGGCATTATCCACCAGACCTCTTCTCCCACAGTCCATACGGACAATCCTTATGCGGAGAATGTCACTGGCATCCTGTCCCGTATGATCCGGTCCATCCTCACAGCTTTTGGACTCGACCTCAGCTACTGGCCGCTTGCGGCTAAGCATGGTGCCTTGTTGTGGTCCATTACACCACACAAGGAAGTGGTGACTACTCCTATCCACACTATGACAGGTCATCACTTTCAGTACCGTCGTCTCCGTGCATTTGGTGCACACTGCTATGTGGTTATGGACAGTCAGCAGAGGAACAGCAGACAGCCAGGCATCTCATCAAAACTTCAGAACAGATCATGGGCAGGCCGCATGGTTGGTATCTCTATGGGCTCTAATGCCTACAAAATCCTAGACACCTCCGACGGCACAGTACATCTTGTGGGCAAGCCACACTGGATACCTACCTATGAGCACCTGGGCAGATCCATGTCAGCATTCCCAGACACTATGGCAGGTGACAGAGAGGCTGATGCTACCTTTATCAGGCCATCTCCCTTCTCAGAGACACTCGACTGTACCTATGCCCAGATCATTGAGATCAGCTCATACTACTGCACTTCCGACCGACAGTTTTACGGCTGTGTGCTTCTCTCTGTTCCGTCGAGGGACAATACCTGGACTGACGTGGTTCATTATGTCAAGTCCACACCCGACGGTACACACTACAGACACCTGCTGGTGTATGTCGCACACTATTCATGGGGAGACAGACTTTCGCCCCCCCATAAAATGGGGGTGACTGTCTCTTCTTGTGTCACCCCTCGCCGTGTTGTGTCACTTGCATCTTGCCTGCCGTCAGTTCCGTCCGATAATAAAACACCTAAGTTATTTTATTATCTCATCTTAGTCTCCGTATCTCTGCGAGTGCCCGACTGTTCTTGGAGTGCAACCTGCGTATATATATATGTATGATATATATATTTCAGGTTCTCCATCAGGTTATGGTGCCCTTACACGCTTATTTTTACGTACCTCGTTGACTCGTTGACAAGATCGCTTCACGCCCTGTGATTCTACCCGACATCTTTTTAGTACCGACATCAGCCGTGACGCGCTTTCGACATCTAAGGAACCGACATCTTCCGACATCTAATTCCGACATCTGCTTCCGACGTGATTTTCCGACGGTTGCTTCCGACATCTACGCCTTCGCTTTTAGCACAATTATCAGCTTTCAGCAACACAGGCGACATCAGCCGTATTGCGCTACGCACAACCGTATTGCACTAGCGGCAGCACCGACGTCACGGCATCTTTTATTTCCGACATCTTCAGCCGTTTTCCTATTACACACCTTCTGGCTTCGTGCTGTGGAAACGACCGTTTTTTTTTTTCAACCTCTTATACCGACATTTACGCCTTCGACACTCTGGCCAGCAGCACCGCTGCTGCCGGAAAATTGGCTTACCGCACGACTTTTTTGACCTCACCGCCGTGTTCCTCGTCAAAATCTACCCCAATTTGACTTTTTCATCGTTCGATTTGGTTATTTTTGGCGAAAGTTACGTTTTCGTTTGGGAACCCTAAGTGTTAGGCTCCAGATTTTCCAGCTTACAGCGGCCATGGCTTCGTATCGTCAGCGTTCGCGCATTACGGCAGTTGCCTCCGCGCTGCAGGTGATTCGACTACGAGAACTTACCCCTGGCTACAATCTGGTGGTGTCTGGTGGTGCTTATGCACCAGACACCAAAATCGAGTCCATCGACCACATCGTCGACATGAGCTTTGACCACTACGACCTCACCCCGCAGCATCCTCCACTCTTCCCTCCACCCTGCGTGCCCCTTGGCCACTGCGTGGTGGTGTTTAGTGGTGTTGCAGCCCTCATCCCGCCGTTTTTCCTCTCTGCTTTCGCACTTGCTCGCGGCAGAGTGGAGCCACACCGCATTTTCCACCTCCGCCCCCCCTGGGGTGTCCACGTCCCCGCACTCGCTCTGTTGGTGCCACGCATCGTCGCACCGCATCGCGTGGGCGTTGGATGACAACGTCTTGGCGGCGCTCAGCTTCGTTTCACCATCGTGAGCTACGCCGCCGTCCACCCTCGATTGCTGGGGCTAGATTCGCCGGCTGGCCTGTGGGAGTAGTCATCCCCACAGCACATGCATGGGCGTAAGCCCCTAGAGCACGCATCTAGAGACCAACGCAGGCTGAGCCATTCTAGTTGGGTTGAAAAAGACCCCTTTGGGTCTCACGAGATGTATGTTTCCTTAGGGTTTCGCCTTTGTGCTTGCCGTAGGATCTTAGGCCTGGCCTGGCAAGTTGGCATCGTGACACCTCACACCTTCGGGGTGAGGTGGTGTCATGGGGAGACAGACTTTCGCCCCCCCATAAAATGGGGGTGACTGTCTCTTCTTGTGTCACCCCTCGCCGTGTTGTGTCACTTGCATCTTGCCTGCCGTCAGTTCCGTCCGATAATAAAACACCTAAGTTATTTTATTATCTCATCTTAGTCTCCGTATCTCTGCGAGTGCCCGACTGTTCTTGGAGTGCAACCTGCGTATATATATATGTATGATATATATATTTCAGGTTCTCCATCAACTATAGGAAGACCGTCTCGGTCAATGGGCACTATCCGATCTGGACAGCTGTCAGAGCCCGAGAGAGCCGCAAACACCCGTCATATGGCGCTATCATCATCTCCACCGACAGAGGCAGCAGCACACCTTATGGTGTAATATTTGAGCCTACTCCAGAGTCTACCTATGGTTGGCATATGGACCTTCCTGCTACCCTCGTCAGCTTTCCGTCCACCCATGCCGCCGCCTTCCTTCCCTTCTCCGATGATCCCAACAGAGATGTCCGCCCCGAGTACATACCACAGCAGTACACCTCAGCTGACAGCTTCATCAGATCAGGACCCAGAGAGTTGGTGGTGCACATGTTCAATATTTCTGCACCCCAGCTCAAACCAGTCCACGGTGTCAAGCAGGCACTTTCCACCCCAGAAGCAGTTCAGTGGCAGGAGGCTATGGATGCCGAAGTGGCTGGTCTGGCCGCCGACAATAAAATGGTCCCGGGACACCTTCCCTCGGGTACCAAAGGCCTGACCACTCTCTTTGTGTTCTCCAGACCCTTCAAACCAGACCCCTCAGCACCATCTGGCACACGGCAGATCTTCAAAACCAGACTGTGTGCCAATGGTAAGCAGACATACGGCTACCTTCCATGGGAGACCACTTGTACCACACCTCAGCTTTATGCCTTCAGACTGGCCTTCATCTTCGGCAACATCTTCAGTTTGAAGATGAGCCACTTCGATGTCTCCCAGGCCTTTATGAATGCTAAGCTGGATGTTCCCGTATGGGTATCATTTCCGGCTGGTTACACCTATCAGGGGTTCGGTGGTGCTTTACTGCACTATGCACTGTATGGCCTTAAGGTGGCTGGTGCTTCCTGGCAGAGACTGGTTAAGGTATTCATGCTCAGCTTTATGTTCGGCGAGGTGCCATTCAGGCAGTCCTCTCATGATGACTGCATATATTTCATCTACACTGATTTGGTTAAGGCCATGTGTGTAGTCTATGTGGATGACTTCATTCTGGTCGCCAGTACAGAGCTTGAGGATGCCTTCTGGGCAGCATTCAGAGCCAGGTTTCTGGCTAAGCATCTCGGAGAGGTCACCTCGGTTCTCCAGATGCGGGTCAGGCAGGATCAGATTGGTATCTACCTTTGCCAGTCCAGACAGATCAAGGACTTGATGGCCAACAACAACATCACAGCTCATTCCTACAGAACTCCTATGGACCCGAAGCTCATCATCAAGAAACCAGCAGATCCAGACCTGTCCCTTGTCCCCAGTTACAGATCCATCCTCGGCTCACTGCTATGGCTGGCCCGTGGCTCACGACCTGACTGCTACTATCCTGTAATCTATCTGGCTCAGTTTGTATCATGCCCTTCTGAGGAGTCTATGAAGGCTCTGATCAGAATTGCGCAGTATATGGACAGCACAGCTCACTACTCTCTGGCATTCTACTACCCCGAGACTCCGGTCAAGGTCATCACCATGTTCTGTTATTCAGATGCTGACCTGGCTAGGGACTTAGAGAATGATGCCCGGTCCTATTCTGGCTCCGTGATATTTCTGGCTGGTATGATACTGCAGTGGCATTCAGGGAGGCAGACCATCACTGAGGTCTCCTCCACAGGGTCAGAGTATGTTGCAGCCAGTACGGCAGCTCAGCGGTTGGTATCACAGATGTTCATGCTCACTGAGATATTTGGTTCTATTACTCACCGTATTGATTCCCAGCAGCCCCTTGATTCCGATCTTGACCATGCTATTCAGTACCTTGACAGAGCAGCCACAGATATTCACTTTGACATGCCTTCCCTTCAGACTACCTCAGTGCTCAGGCGTCTGCTTGAGAAACAAAACAAGCCAGCAGACGGCCTGACTTCAGTCCGCCCAAACTCTCCTACAATTCCTGATGAACTCAGTACAGATGAAATCACTCCCCTCAGATTCCAGAACAACCGGAACAGAGAATATATCAGTACAGCTTCAGCTCAGCCCCGCCTGGAGTTACCTATTCCCCTGCTGCTGGATAATGATGCATGCAGATCTATTGTCGAGCATCACCTCCTCTCCGAGAAGGTGAAGCATGTGATTATCAGATTTCATGTCCTCCGAGACTTTGTCAGATTGAACTGGATTCAGTGTGCCGGAGTCCCATCAGCTCGGAACCTGGCAGACCCTTACACCAAACCAGTTCCTCCAGTCAAGGACATGCAGCCCTACTTCATTCAGATGTTCCAGCAATATATGGCCATGGGCAAGGCTCAGGCTGCAGTTATTCAGAAATAATTTACTGGTACTCAGAAAGCAGCAGCATGATCTGACCGTGAGTACCTTGTTTTCCTGTTTTCCTGTTTTGGGTTGTTTGTGTAGCTGACTGTGCTTTGCAGGTACTGGCCTATATTCAAAGTTACTTATGGCTGGTTACTTTATGTTAGTTACTGTTTTCCTTAGAAAATGAATCACTGTATTAGATAGAAAATGATGTGGCACTCATTGATAGATTTGTGTATATGGACATTGATATTCCGAGCTCACTCTTTGGTATTAGCTACACTGCATTAGTCACAGTACCATTACAGTGTCTGTTCCGACCGTGAGAGCCACCTGCTGCTGTCAGTCATGATCTCTCTCTTCATTCTCCCTCTGCAGTAAGTCTTTCCGGTGACGGGCGGATCTGGACCTGCTTCGGCACTTCTTATCCTACCCCTGACGAAGCACCCCGGATAGCTTGCAGCCACGGTGTGTGGACCTCCAGAGACATGACATATCACTATTCCCCCGACCGTAGGGTGGCACCAGGGACAGATTACTGCCCGTGTCAGGACGTTGGGTCTACGGACCAGCTTTTCGGGGTTTTCAGCCCTGACACGGTGTGACTGCAGTTCCACCATTTCCATCATCTTTCTGGATTTTGGTTCTGGCACCGGACTAGTGGCATATATCTTGGTTTGATTGGTTATTGGTCTGACCACCTCACTCGAGGTGGTGTGCTGGAGTTGACATTCAGTCCGAGCTCAGTCATCAGAGTTGTCATCACCGACCCGTCATGACCGCTGTCATCACCGACTCGACCTGACCGCTGTCATCACCGATACGGCTCGACACCTCTGACTACTTCACTGACCTGATTGTCATCTCCTCTGATCGAGTTCGGTTGTCACATGAGACAGAGCACACTAGCTCATTTCGCATCACACTCAGCATACTAGAACTATATATATTATATCTTCTGTATGTTGAGAGGGATTCTGAGTGCGAAACCCTGAGCGTTGCAGTGCTTCCTGTTTGACCTGTCTGTTTACTGACTGGGTCTTCTCGCAAACATTGCGGCGCAAGAGCGGCGGACCAACAACACAGCAGGACTAGACCAGAGCAGGACTAGAACACAACCGGACTATAGGTCAAAGCATAGTAGTGAAATTTTGATCACATGCATACATCACACAATTGAGCATATATACTACATTCATTATAAAACATATGATAAGATGATACACCTAGGCCAAGGGTGCATATTACTTTAGTAAATGGGACCGCATGAATGGTCGCTAGGTGTGCATGTAATGCTCTTCGTTACCATCTTGCTTAGAAGGGGCACCTTACTAATCATCTGTCACATCGGCCTCACGAAGCTCCTCCTCGTGAGCCTGCGCACGCTTGCTGCAAGATGGGCTCAGAATGCCTTGCTCACGTCGCTTGCTTTCCTTAACACCTAAATGACGAATCGCCATACTGCTGGTACTGATGCCGTTTTACAGGTAAGTGGTTTTCACGTTTCCGGCGATAACTCGAGTTCTAAACATCCATTTGCTACGATTCTTCGCCCACCTTATACAATGGAATCATGCGGATTCCATGGCACCATGTTATCACTCACACCGTGTGTGCATACCTCGATATATGTGATCCACATCCCCCATACTTAAGGAAATCCGGCTGAACCCATTCCAAGGGGCATTTGCGATCATGCGCCATGAGCTTGGCACCACTATTGGCTTCCTGTTATGAGTGGGCGAAGACTTATCATGTTGTATAACGATGGGGGAAACTAGCATGTACTTAATTTGAGGCCTTTAGAGCGATCTTCATAGGGCATACTTTTATCGTCTACCAGTAGGCCACCCCTGCACTTTCCAGTAAGTTTCTTGCTCGATATATCGAGTCGGATGGCCTTCGCATAGTTGAGGGACCTTGCTTAGGTCTCAAATATGGACATCAATACTTCATACATGTCAAATAGTCTACCAACGTAGAAGTTATGGCAGTTTTCGCGTTCGTAATGATGCTATACTACTCAAAACGAATTCGTCATTTAGCGAACTGGACAAACTATTGTCTTGAACTAATGTCAAATTCACATTATATTGAACATTATACTACCATTATATAATGTCATCTGAACTAATGTTCGATATACGGTCATGTCACATTAGATTGAACATTATATAATGACGCCGAACTAATGCCATTTCAGATTTGTCCTATATAATGTCACATACATATCAATGTTCAATATAATGTGACATTATATAATGTCACCACCAATACTATGTCACCCCTGGTTGTAACACTCTGACTCTCGACTCTGGCTGAGCAGAGCTTACGCGCTGAGGCCGCTGCGCGGCCGTGCGATCGCGATTTTCGATACTGTGTCACGACAAGCGGAAGGATGGAAAGCAGCTCGTAGCCGGTGTCACTGGTACAGAGAAATAAAAAATAGTCCTTAAAAAGTGAAAAAATCGCGTCCGGAGGCTCTCGTCTATTCTCTGCCAGAATAGGTACTGTAATCGGTAACCGCTGGGATTTTCCAAGAGCCCAAATCTGGGTATCATGAGCTTACTCTTGTTCCCAGAGTTTCTCCGAGCGCGGCCGCTGCGCGGCCTGCGACACGCGAGGGTCGACGTTACAGTTGATGGAAGAGGCTCGGAGAAACTCTTAGTTACAAACCCTAAATGTCTATTTTCGTCCATAAGCTCTGGGGACAAGAGTACAGTAAGCATGAGCTGCTCTCGTCTGGTGCGCAACCGTCCTCGCAACATTTTTTTCTTTTTGAGACAAGTTCGAAGTTGAAGTAATGTGTGCAAAGAGTCAAACCTGCGCAATACCCACTGATCCTGAGGCGATGCCCACAGGTTTATAGCTCTGGCGCCTGATCATGGGCCACGGATGTTCCTGGAAAATCCAGCCCTATATTCCTACCGCGCTTCCCGAAGAGGAGAATTCGGAAAAGGGCCTTACTGCGAGTACGCTTCACGACGAAGTGGAAAACGTGCAGAAAAAAGTGGAGAAGCTTGCTTCTTGTCCACAGTACGATACTGAAAGCGGGGTAGAGCTATGCGGCCAGCTGCGCAGGAAACAGCTTCGCGAGAATATCGACATGCTCAGCGTCCACTGCTCACTGTCGGGGACGCTTTTGCTTGAAGAGGATCACAAGATATATGCAAACGCGCTCACTGCACTGCTGGGCGCGGCCGCCCGTGTCGTACGCCGTGACCTCCACTTGACGACCGAGCTCGTTGCGCTATGCCGTAGCCTGATATCGCTCATATTTGCTTGTGCGGTCCACTCAGCATCGCTCCCTGTCACGCGCGAGGCTTGCGCGAAATGGGGAGAGCTAGTGAAGCGGCTGCGCGCACACATTCAACCGGATCACGCACTGGCGCAAGGCTTCATGTACCAGCTGCGAGTGCTCGACATGGGCTTGGCCGCATGCCCTGACCTGGACACCGTTAAGGAGACGATACAGGGCATGTCAAAGCTGGCAAGCGGGGCGTGGTGCATGGACGCGTTCGCGATGCTGACTGGGGGAGTGGCGCTGGCCACCGCGGCGGTCAACCGGTTTAACAAGACCACCGCCCAGACCTCTTTCGTGAAGGTGTTTACCATTCAGATGCTTCAGGCGCGCCTCCTCGAGCAGCTGGCCGACCCAGAGACCTGCTGCCACCCCGACGTCACCGCCGGCGTTCGCGAGACTCTTCGCGAGGCGCAGGCAAGTCACCTTGTGCTACCTGCTCTCTTCTCTTCGTTGAATCTGTGCAAAACGCGAGTGTTGGACTTGACTTGGACTTGACTGTGCGGGTTCCTCACCAGACCGCTGCAGAGCACTTTTATTTGAGAATACTTATCGGTCCTTGGAAAGCATCGCGCGTTGTCGAGCGGTTGACCGACGATCATGTCAAGCCAACCGGCCGGCTAGGGGGTCGTAGCTCGTGTCGATGCGAGGTTCATATAAACGGTGCTGTGGAGTTCCGATATCCGTATCCACGCATAAAACGCTGTCGAACTCTAAGCTCCGTGTGAACGCACCCCTGAGCTGAGCTCGCCCCCTTAGACGGCGCAACGGACCTTTGCTAATTGCAGGACGTGTTAGCCAAGGAGGAGAAGCTGTGGGAGTTGGCGTGCACCTTTGTGGAGCTGCTGTTGAGCTTGCTTCTGGGCAAGTCCCGGGCGCGCTCCATCCTGCACCTGGACGACGGCCTACGACAGTTCCTCTTCCACGGGGACGGCGCATTCCACGGGCTCGCCTCCTACCTGGAGGTGGGCCGGCCGCCGCAGCTGTCTAAGGAGGACTGCCAGCTCAGCCACGGAGACGGCGCCACAGGGCTGTTCGTGTGGGCGGACAGCTACCTGCGCATGCTCAAGGGCGACCCGACGCGCACCTTCCAGCAGTGGCTGCAGGAGGGCCTGGAGAAGGTGCACGGCCTCGCGGCTCTCGAGCTGCAACGTGCAGCGCAGCGCTTCGAGGCTGCGGCCTTGGACTTGGACCCAGGCGAGTTGGACCTTCCACTCTCAGAGGACGCCCTCGCGCGGCTCCTGGCGGCGGTGTCGGCGTCACGAGCGCGGGCCCTGTCCACCGCAGATGCCTGCGCAGAGACCAGTGAGACTCTCGAGGAGCCCCTCCGGATCGCCGAGGCTGCGTTGCGATTCCTGCGGAGCATAGCAGGAGATGGCGAGCGCCCCCAACCCAGAGAGAGCGCGCCATATCTAGCGGGGCAGCACGCCCTGAGCAAGGCCCTGAATTCCGCTCTGAGGGCCCCGTCCGGGGCCTCCTGCTCCCCGGGCGGGGGCGCCCCTTCCGAGCCGGACGGTAGGGCGGCCGTCTCTGCGGTCGCGAAGGACCGCATCAAGCACTTGAGCGACCAGCAGGTGGCGAGCCGCGACAAGCTGCTGGAATGCGTGAAGCGCTTTGCTTCGGACGCCGTGAAGACGGAAGGCCTCACTGCGGGGGCCGGCAGCTGGGAGACGCTTAGCAGGAGCCCTAAACTCCGGCCGGTGTACCAGGCATGGCAGCAGTACGGGCGCAGCGAGCGCTCCTTGCAGAGGGCGGCAGCCGCGTGGCGAGGGGTTCGCCTGTGCGCCTGCGTGCTCATGCAGCTAGCGCCTGGGTCCGCACCAGGTGGGAGCGCCCCCGGGGAAGGGGAGGATGGCATGAAAGGAGATGCTGGAGCGGCGCAGGAGCTGCGGGCGCATTTGGAGGCGGCGACACGGGCGTGCACTCGCGTTGGTGCCCTGGGGGACGCCGGTGCCCCACCTTCATCCAGCGGGGTTGCGGCAAGCGCCACGTCGCTCCTCCAGCGCCGTGACCAGCTCCGGCGGCACCTATTGTCGTTTGCCGCTGCCTTAGATGCGGAGGTGGAGCCCACATTCCCCACGGCGAGGATGCAGCGGGTACTAGGGGAAGGCGGCCAATCTCCTGGGACCAGCGCTGTACCAGGGCACGTTCCGACCGCGACAAGCGTGGGCGAAGGGCTGAGGGTGGTAAGAGCCGCGCAGGGGTGCATTGAGGGGATGAGAAATGATGCGGAGTCGCTTGCGATCGCCTTGCAGAAGGCCGCCCGCGCCAAGATTGTGAGGGACGAGGCCATCGAGATCGGCTGCCTGTCGCCAATGTGCATGGAGCAGGAGGTGGTCGACGCCATCGAGCAGGCCCTCGATCGCGCCGACCTCGTGTGGGAAGCAGCAGCTCGAAGCGGCCGCGCCGCTGCTACTCCCGCGATGCTTGCATTCAAGTTATCGGCAAAACGGTTGAAAACGCTGCTATCGCTCCATGATGTACGCATCGTGGATGACGAACCCGGCGTGACCGACGATAGCAGTCATGGTACTGCTACTCTCCCCGCCGCAAAGCTGCTACACCCCTTGGCGCATCAATTGAAAGAGCTCGTAGGTGATGGGGCGTGCGACGGCAATGAGCATGGTGGGCAAGCATTTTGGACGTTTCCAAACGAGGGCAGCGACAGCGGCACGCCCCTACCCCTGCCCGTACCTGCCACGGAGACCATCGCCGAGCTTCGGAAAACGGGCCAGGCCCTCAGGCAAGAGGTCCCACTTGCCGCATCGACCACAGGAGCGACGGCCGCGATCCTGAGGATCCTACGGCAGAAAGCCCTTCAAGCGAGGGCATTCCACGATTGGATAGAGGCGATCGACGGCGACCTGCTCCGGCCAACCTGCGTGCTGCTCGAAGCGGCTCTCTCGACCTCGGAGGAGGCCGAGCTCTCCGATGTGGACGCCGCCCACGAAGGCTCTGTACCGAGGGGAGGGCTGGCTGACGCCTTGAACGGGGGTCACAACGCGGCTTGCGTACGTCATCTGTGCGTTGAGCTGGGCGGCTTGGTTGGTGGAGACGGTGGCGGAGCCCCTCATTTCTCAATCGACGTCAACGTGCTGGAGGCTGTTGGGAGGTTTGTGGCAGATCCCACAGCACGCAGCGCGGACGCCGGCGCGGGCGCAGAGCACGGCCTGAAGAGACAGACGGCGCCAGAGAACCTAGCAGAGGCACTGCCCGAGCTGGTGAAAATAGCCACGTGGATAGAGAGCTGCGCTCGGGGCGCGTGCCGCGGCCCGTCCAGCGACAGCCTGCGCCGGGCACTCATCCAGTGGACGAAGAGCTTGCACGACTCCTCCGCAGTGGAGGAAATGCTGAGCAGCCAGAACAACATAGACCACCCGTCCCCGGTTGAGCTCAGACCCTTGGCTTTAGGCCGATTAAGGGAGCTATTGCTTATTGATACTACTGCCGCCACGGCCGCCGCCGCTGCTGAGGTGGAGGACATAAAGGCGAAGACGGGCATCTGCCTGGGTGGCCAATTCATGATGGAGCTGCTGGGGGTGCTGGAGGCGGTAGTGGGCGGCATCCGCCAGGTGCGCCGCAGCATCATGCATGCAGAAATTTTCATGCGCGCTGATGTGGCAGAGCCTCTGTCTCAGCTGCACTCCCAGCTTCAGTCACATCGAGGTCTAAGCGAACCTAAAGCCCCCGCCTCCCTCCCCTTGGAGGGCCACGCGCTCCGCTGCACACTGGAGAGCGCGCTACAGCGGCAGGCGCGGTCCGTGGCGGAGGTCGCCGACCATCTCGGGCACCTCGAGCTGATTGTGGAGCGTCTCGGCCTTGCCGCGACGGCTGTGGAGAAGGACGGCAACCCCTCCACGCAGGCCCTGCAGGAGTGGCACGAGCAGGTTGCGGGGCACCTGTGCACTCGGGCGCGGAGTGAGCTGAATCGCATACAGGGTGACCTGCGGCAGCACCTCGACCGTGAGCTGAGTCGGCGCGTGGAGGAGCTCGGCCTACGCCCGGCAGCGCTGCCCATGCGACGCGCCCTGGAGGCTGCACAGGGGCTGTTGGATCATCTGCGTAGCAGCTGGTTCGCACGGGAGGATCTCTGGCGGGTGCGGGAGCGCGCCCTCTCCGGGTGCATGCTGCTGGAGCGGGTGCTGGACAGGGCGCTGTTCGAGTCCGAGGAGGCGGCCGCGAGGAGGACCCCGGCAGCGGATGACGAGATGCCTCTGGCGCCGGCCCCTGGAGGGGTCGCTGATGTGGCACGTTTCCTGAACGGCTCGGTGCAAGTGGCGATTGTGTGGCAGCGCAGCGCGGAGCTGGACCCGCGTGTGTTGCAGACGCTTACAGGGGCCGGGGAGCACGTGGCGGACATGACACGGGTGCTGCAGAATACGTGGCCTTCGGAGGGGGAGAAGGTGGCGGCAAAGCTCGAGGCGCGTGTGCAGGTGCTCCCGTCTTGTCGGTGCCTGAGGTGCATGTGTTGTTTGTATGGTGCCGTCGGGCCGGGCGCTATTCTATCATTGGAATGCGGGCGCACATCCGGTCCATTCCGTTGCGGAGGGCGCAGTTTCCCCTGCAGCTGTCACGGTATGGCCGCTCGGTGTGAGCTCCTGGACCGGCCACTTTCACCTTGTCGTAGGTGTCCCCTTAAGTCCACCGTCACGCGGCGCGCGTCGTGGGAGTGTCATCCACTGGACCCACCAGTAGGTCGCGGATGTTTGTGGGTGCACTGCTGGCCGACTGCGTCGGACTTCTGCATCTGAATGCAGGTGGCCCGTGCACCCCCACAGCCGTGGCAATTGACTGAGGGTAATAAAGGGTGCGTGGTAGTGTTGCAGGCGCTGGATGAGGTGCACGACCGGTTGGGAGTGGAGACGGACGCAGTGGTGAAGAAGCACTTGCTGGTGCTCGCGCGCGGGGAGGAGGCGCAGCTGACGCAGTGCCTGGAGAACGTGCGGTCCATCCCCTTACAGGGCATTGGCATTCTCGTGCACTTCCACGTCCGCCTTGAGCAGAAGGTGGCCACCATCAGTAACTCGCTTATGGAGATGCGCAGCGAGCTCCTGTCAGTGCAGAAGGACGTGACGGCGATCCGGCAGGACGTGCACCTGCTCGTGGGCGCCTCCGTCGACGAGCTCCTACTCAAGAAGCGGGCGGAGGTGCTTGCTGCCGGCCTACCACACAAGCCGCTGGTGCCCCCCAGGAGTAGCGGAGGTGAGGCCTTGCTAGACCTGCTGCACGCATTTCTCCAAGAGGAGCCGCTGGATGGCGAAGGGAGAGCCGCAGAGGGGCCGGACGACAAGAATCGTGTCCGGGCGCTGAAGAAGGAGGCCAACGTAGAGCAGCTAAAGGAGGAAGGCAGCCACGAGGAACCAAAGGAGCGACAGGCGGGCAGTCGTGCTGGCGGGTATGAGGAGTCCGAGGAGAAGCAGATCCTGTGTCTTATCGGGAAGCCTGGGAGTGGGAAGAGCGTGCTGCTGCAGCTCTTCAAGCACCAGCTTCTGGAGCTGGACCAGTACGTGGCGCTGTTCTGCCCGCTGGCGATGGTGGATGACGCGCACGTGGACCTTGTGGCGCAGACCCTGGAGCACCACTACGACTTCACGAACCCTCGTATCGGGGAGTTGAAGCAGAGGGCGCAGGCTGGCGCGGTGAAGCTCCTCATTTGCGCGGACGGGTTGGACGAGACCCCCGTGCACGTGCGGGAGCAGAACCTGTTCAAGTCCAACCTGCTGGAACAGTGGGGCCCGAAGGGGGCGGGGAAGAAGGGGGGAGGCTCGTGGCCCAAGCTGCTCATCACCTGCCGGGACACGCACTTCCCCGCGAATCCGGAGCAGCAGAAGCGGTGCTTCACAACCGCATCCACCGCCGCGCCCAAGGTGCTGCGGATTGGGGACTTCGGGGCGCGCATCAAAGACTACTGGGAGGCAATGTTCCGGTGGCACATACGCACCGTGCTGTGCGCTGCGCTCGACGTGGAGGGGGATTTCGATCCCATCCGGGCAGGCCAGGTGACGTATGTGAAGCCGACGGCCGCGGGGGAGGACCAAACGGCGGGACTGAGGACGTCTCCCTATTCCGAGGACATTCGCGCGCTTCAGCAGGCGTGCCTCGAAGGCATCGACTCGTCTCTGTGCGAGGCAGAGTATGCGCGCGCGCTGCTGCACTTCTCCCAGGAGCACCCCGGTGTCCGGCTGACGGAGGGCCTAGGGGCGCTGCGCCAGGCGGGCATCTGGGCGCCCTCGCAGTACATCGCACTGATCGAGAAGCTGCCCAGCGAGTTCAAGGAAACCGTGTTCATGATCGAAATGCTGAGCAAGGTGCTGCCCCGTATGTACAACCCGATGCGTCAGGAGCGCATGAACCGGCTGCCACCGACGAGCCGCAGTCTCCACAGCGTTGGCGGGTGGGGAGTTGTGCGGCTGAGGATGCTGATGCTGCGGCATGACCTCGGCGGGGTAGCACCCTCAGCGCCCTCGAGCTACCAGATTTACCAAGAGTTCGTGCTGGCGCATCTGGAGAAAGAGGCGGAGAGGGCGCAGGGGGGACCGCGCGCGAGGGGGCAGCCCGGGGGAGGGAGCTCACTCCGCGTCTCCCGTGACCAGTTGTATCGGAAGGTGATCCGGTGGTGCGAGGACTTGGCGGTGCACATGGTGGAGATGGACGTGACGCAAGTGCGGTGCACTGATGAGGTCTCTGCCACGTTCGCGCTGTTCAACGACCCGCAGCATCGGCTCTCACAGGATGCGGCGCCCCTGAGCAGAGGCGAGGAGGGCTGCGTAAGCTGGCTCCACCTCACGATCCGCGACTTCTTTGCCGCGCACCAGATCCTCTCCGGCCTCAACCAGATCAAAGTGTTCCGCCACGAGACGCTCATGGAGCTTCTGCTTGAGAAGCTGGAGGAGCTGTTCCAGGAGGAGCAGAGTAGGCTCGAGTCCGGGGACGAGGCCCCTCTGCGGGATGGCCCGAGCACATACCCGGACCTGCAGAGTTGGGTGCTCAGCAGTGATGTGAGCGCCCCGGAGATGCTGCAGAAGCACCGACGCGCCTTTTTGAAGATACTGCGCGAGAACCCCGTGGAGGGCCTCTTCAAGGTGCACGAGGCGCCGAACATGCTTCAGGAGCTCATCAGCCAACTGCACCAGCTGGAGTCCATCGGCCTCAACCGGTTTGTGATACAGAGTCTGCCGGAAGTGGAGAAATTCCTGACGCAGGAGGTGGTGCGAGAACCGTTGCACGAGGCATCTCTGGTGCACATCGTGAAGCTCAGCAAGTTCCAGCCCTCCTTGCTGCGCGCCGCAGAGGGGGCGCTGCACCTGCTGGGGTCCGTCCATCATGCCCGGGTTCAGGCTGCTCGGCCAGAGGACATGGAGGTCCTCCACGAGCTAGGCCACTTTCGGCAGACCTATCTGCACATCCTGGCGTCGCGCCCCCCTATGCCGTCCGATGCGGTGACCAACACGGAGGGTTCTCATGGGCCAGCTGAGGCGAAGGAGCTGCTGCTTGAACGGGCGGGGCAGCTGGCCAAGGCAGTGAACGAGAAGAATTACTGGGGGCAAACCCCGCTGGACTGTGTGGTGAGCACTCAGGCGGGAGTGAGGATTCGCATGAAGCATCTCGTGGTGGAGCTTGGCGCGACGCTGTCGGCAACGACCAGCACTGCGCTGTGGGAGCTTTACCTCGAGGGCATCCAAGGGGAGGACTCCCAGGACTTCTCTGAATTCATTGCTCCGCTGAAAAAAGCAAACGCTGACCTCGATGCTACATATCGGGGAGCATGCCTGCTGCACGAGGCGGCTCAGAAGGGCAATACTAACCTGGCGGCGGCATTACTGCAGAACGGGTGTGACGTGAACAGCCGTAACCACAAACATGAGACTCCCCTCATGACCATCGGAGATGTGAGTCCCACGGGCGCGCAGTGGGAGAGCATGAGGAGCCTGCTGGTGCAAAATGGTGGCGGCGAGGGACGAATGCCGCACAAGGATGTGGCTCGGCTTGTCCGGGAGAAAACGAATCACAGTGCCCACACGCTCGAGATGCTGCTGAAGAATGGCATAGCGAGCGCAGATAGATGCCCGGACGCTAAAAGCAGCACAGACACAGTCACAGACACAGAGAGGATGGTTGATCCGCTGTCGATTGCAATTGAAGTGTCCAACTGGGAGGTGGTCAGCATGCTCCTGGAATATACCGAGCGCACACACCTTGACATTCGAGGTAATTCATTCAACCAATCATCATTATTTTTCTGCATGTGCTACGTACATGTTCAGTACCCATGTTGCGCACTGTGGGTTTGAAGGGTGGATTGGCCGCAGGCTGTAAAACTCCAAACGACTTCGAGAAGTATGTGGCTGGTATAAAAGCAAACGGATCGATTCAATCCCTTTGCCTAAAAGGTGTGGAGACACTTTTCTGTGACTTTTGCATGAGCGATTGCTTATCACGATGACGCGTTTGCTTCTTCGTTGCTGTGTGGCAAAAAATGGGCTATGCTACCTTCACAGGTGTTTCACATTAATTATCAATGCTGTTGGGTTTTGTGCTTTGCAGATTACCAAATTGGGAAAGCTGATGCTGAAAAACTGTGGAATGCATTGGAGTCAAGTCCAACAGTAATTGCGCTCGATCTGCTATATGCACTTCGTGATATGGAAGCTGTGGATTTTTTCACTGGTGCGTTTGCAAAGAGCAAAACGCTTCTCACACTTTGCGGGTTCACCTCAGCCACTACTAATATCGACCTATCAGAGCAGGAGCTGAGCGATTTGCATGCCCAATTGCTGGCTGCTGAACTGAAGAAGGGTGTGGGAAGCCCCTCCTTGACAACCCTCAATGTGTGGAAGAGGGGCCGATTCCAAGTCGGGGGAGCACAAGCCCTAGCAACTGCGGTGAAGCAACGCAATGCACCAGTCAAGCTCTGCGGCAATATTCTGGATGTCCAAGAGTTGAGCCTTCGCTACGAAAACCTCGAACCTGCAGATGCCGTCCTGCTTGCCAACGACCTGGTGTTTAACGGGTCACTGACGTCGCTCGATATGTCAGGTGAGGGGGTTCTGGTCTCAGATGACATCCTTTGCTTTCGCCGATATTTTAAGATGATGTGTATGTGTGAGCTGAGCCGTGGATGCAAACACATAATGTGCAGAAAATGTGATTGGCGCAATAGGAGCCAAGGCGATGGGAGCAGCTCTCACTCCAAACGAGCACGGGATGTATAACCGGTCGTTGAACGTCCTCATCGTCACGGCGGGAGTTGACCTGCCCGTTGGAGTTTTGAGGAGAAATGAGGTCTCAGAGCTGGATCTTCGCAGCAAGGACTTAAGATTTGAGGATGCCATTATTCTGGGAGCAATGTTGGTGTCCAACGAGTCCTTGAACACACTGGATTTAGGCGGTAGGCCGTTCCCCACATTCCGCTGCTTGCTTCTATTGACATATGTGATCAATAATCAAGCGGTGACCTGACACCAAGTGCTTGTGGTGCAGGTAACTTTGGACCTGAGGGAGCCAAGGCGCTCGCTGCAGCACTCACTCCGAACGAGCAAGGGGTGTTCAACAAGTCGTTGAACACACTGAGTTTGGCAGGTAAGGCTATTTGATGCTCTTATTTGCAGTAACATTTTGAAGTTTTGCTGATTATAGCGTGCGGGGGCTTATTGCAGGCAACCAACTCTGTGGTTTGAGAACAAATGAGAGACATAAACTCGAAGGATCGTATGATGCAAGTGGAATTAAGGCTTTGGCCACAGCGCTTGCGTTCAACGGGTCCTTGAACACACTGAACCTAGACGGTAAGCCATTTCATACATTTTGATGTGTGATTGTTTTGTCATTTGTTATCATACATTGAGAGCTGGACTCACTCCACGTGCTTGTGTTGCAGAGAATATAATTGGACCCGAAGGAGCTAAAGCGTTGGCCGTTGCGTTCACTCCGAACGAGGAGGGAGTGTTCAACACGTCCTTGAACACACTGAATCTATATAGTAAGTGGTTTCACACATTTTGTTGATTGTTTCTAATGATATCTGTGATCATTCATCAAGAGCCAGGTTGACTTTGAGTGGTTGTGGTGCAGGTAACCGCATTGGAGATGAAGGAGCCAAGGCGCTGGCCGACGCACTCACTCCGAATGCGGAGGGAGTGTTCAACACGTCCTTGAACACACTGGGCTTGAGAAGTAAGTCGTTTCTAACCTGTTCCTGCATGTTTCTAGTACTATTTGTGATGGATGTACAAGACGTGGGCTCACACAAAGTGCTTGTGGTGCAGATAATGATATTGGACCTGAAGGAGCCAAGGCGCTGGCCGTTGCACTCACTCCGAATGCGGAGGGAGTGTTCAACACGTCCTTGAACACACTGGTTCTGGACTGTAAGAATCTACAAACCTTTAGCCTTCCCACTTCCCACTTTGAAAATTCAGGCATTCATGCGTTTGCCATGCGCCATCAACTTCGTGATGAAATTTGTATCTTGCAGTGCAGACAGGTGCAAAATGGTGATTTTTTTAATTAGGGGGGCGTGGTGTTCAATGGGTCGTTGAACACGCTCGATTTGGCAGGTGCGACAGTGTAATGCTCTCTTGTGTAGTGATATTTTAAGTTTTCCCAACTTCAGCACGTTGGGGCTTATTGCAGGCAACAGGCTCTGTGGTGTGGATAGAGATGGGCATGGAAAATATGATGCAAGTGGAATCACGGCTTTGGCTGAGGCACTCGTGTTCAACACGTCCTTGAACACACTCAACCTTAAGCGTAAGAATCCATACACATTCAACCTTCCCATTTCACACTTAGAGTCTTTTGGCAGTTGTGCGGAGGGCATGCGTCACCAGCCTCGTGATAAAAAATTGGATCATGGGGTATAGAAAGGTGCAAACTAGTGAATTTCTTGTTTAGGGTAACATTAGGGGTGCGTGGTGCTCAACGGGTCGTTGAACACACTAAATTTGGCAGGTGCAGCTGTGCAGTAATCTTTTGTACAGTGATATTTGAAGTTTTGCTAACTTCAGCATGCGAGGGCTTATTGCAGGCAACCCGCTCCGTGTTGTGCATTATAGCCAATCGGGTGTATATGTCAAGATAGGAGCGGATGCGAGTGGAATCAAGGCTTTGGCCGATGCGCTTGCGCTCAACAAGTCCTTGAAAGTACTGAGTTTAGAACGTGAGCCATCCCCCCATTTTTTCCTGCTTGTTTGCGTTGAGATTTATGATCAACAATCAAGAGGGGCATGGGTGTGGCATTGTGAGTTGTAAGCAGTTCCTCTTATTCTTCCGCTGAATTTCTGTGATCAGTGATCAAGAGGTGATCTCACACCGAGGCTTGTGCGCCATTGTCCAGCCCTTTTTAAAGTAAATAAATACATATGTTTACGTCATTTAATAAATAAAATACTTAATACACGCACACACCACGTAGGATCGATCCTACATGGCTCTACGTGGCATTCCCGTACTCTCCTCCCTCCCTCTCCTCCACCCCCCTCCCCCTCCAAAGTCTCCAAAAGTTCAAGTTTTCCTCCCCTAACCCTGAGCCATCACTTTTCACCTTTTCCTCTTTTTTAGATATCAAAAGTCTCAAAAGTTCAAAAAAGAAGTTCAAAAGTTCTGTAGCCTCCCCCGACCGTTGAACGATCACTTTTCATCTTTTCCTCTTTTTGGATGTCAAAAGTCTCAAAAGTTCAAAAGTTCAAAAGTTCTTCTCCCCCCGACCGTTGAGCCGTCACTTTTCATCTTTTCCTCTTTTTGGATGTCAAAAGTCTCAAAAGTTCAAAAGTTCTCACCTCCCCCGACCGTTGAGCCGTCACTTTTCATCTTTTCCTCTTTTTGGAATGTCAAAGCGTATCAAAAGTCCAAAAATGTTCTTCCTCCCGACCTCAGCCGTCGCTTTTCACCTTTTCCTCTTTTTGGATGTCAAAAGTATCAAAAAAGATTCAAAAGTTCTTCTCCCCGACCGTTGAGCCGTCACTTTTCATCTTTTCATCTTTCTCTTTTTGGATATCAAAAGTATCAAAGTTCAAAGTTCTCCTCCCCCCGACCCTGAGCCGTCACTTTTCATCTTTTCCTAGTGTTTTGGATGTCAAAAGTCTCAAAAGTTCAAAAGTTCTTCTCCCCGAGCCGTTGAGCCGTCACTTTTTCACCTTTTCCTCTATTTTGGATGTCAAAAGTATCAAAAGTTCAAAAGTTCTCCTCCCCCGACCCGAGCCGTCACTTTTCATCTTTTCCTCTTTTTGGATGTCAAAAGTATTAAAAGTTCAAAAGTTCTTCTCCCCGACCGTTGAGCCGTCACTTTTCATTTCCCCCTCTTTTTGGATATCAAAAGTATCAAAAGTTCAAAAGTTCTTCTCCCCCCGACCGTTCTCACTCCGAACGAGGAGGGAGTGTTCAACACGGCCCGTAGAGCACCAAGTCGTTTGCCAGTAGAAGTACATCTTCAGGCTTGAGCCCTTGGGAGCTGAGGTTCAGCTCTGCCACATCCAGCAGGCTGCCACACAGCTTGATTCGTGCATTGCGTTGCTTCACTGCACCCACAAGCGCTCGGGCACCCTCAAGTTGCACCGCATTTCCCCACACGTTGAGGGTGTTCAAGGACGTCCTTGAACACACTGGACCTAACCGGTGAGCCGTTTTGTACATTGTGTTGTGTGTTTCTCTTGATATTTGTTATCATGCATTCAGAGCTGGGCTCACTCCACATGCGTGTGTTGCAGTTAATGACATTGGTCCTGAAGGAGCTCGAGCGCTGGCCGTTGCACTCACTCCAAATGAGGAGGGGGTGTTCAACACGTCCTTGAACACACTCGCCCTTGAATGTAAGAATCTATGCGCCTTCAACCTTTCCATTTCACACTCGGAGTCTCTTGGCATGTGTGCATGGACCATGTGATATCGGCTTCGTGATGTAAATTGCATCCTGCAGTGCAGATAGGTGATTTACAGTGATTTTTCTAATTAGGGTTAAATTAGGGGAGTGTGGTGTTCAACGGGTCCTTGAACACACTGGACTTGAGACGTAAGTCGTTTCTAACCTGTTCCTGCATGTTTCTAGTACTATTTGTGATGGATGTACAAGACGTGGGCTCACACAAAGTGCTTGTGGTGCAGATAATAATATTGGACCTGAAGGAGCCAAGGCGCTGGCCGTTGCACTCACTCCGAATGCGGAGGGAGTGTTCAACACGTCGTTGAACACACTTGAGTTGGCAGGTGTGGCTGTGTTATGCTCTTTTGTGCAATGATCTTTGAAATTTTGCTAACTTCAACATGTGAGGGCTTATTGCAGACAACCAGCTCTGTGGTTTGGACTATCGTGGGCGTGGAACTTATGACGCAAGTGGAATTAAGGCTTTGGCCGATGCCCTTGTGTTCAACACGTCCTTGAACACACTAGATCTGTCTGGTAAGAAACTTCGAACCTTTAGCCTTCCCTTTTCACGCTTGGAATATGCAGGCATTCATGCATGGACCATGCGCAATAAGCTTCGTGATGAGATTTCCATCTTGCAGTAGAGATAGGTGCAAAATAGTGATTTTTTCTAATTAGGGTTAAACTAGGGGAGTGTGGTGTTCAACGGGTCGCTGAGCACACTTGATCTAGGCAGTAAGTCCCTTTCCCGATGCGCTTGTGTTCAACGGGTCACTGAACACATCGGTTCTAAGACATAAGCCATTCACCGCATTCTTCTGTTTTTTCTGTTGATATTTGTGATCAATAATCAGGAGGTGAGCTCACGCCAAGTGCTTGTGGTGCAGATAATCAAATCGGAGCTGAAGGAGCAAAGGCGCTGGCCGTGGCACTCGCTCCGAATGCGGAGGGGGTGTTCAACGGGTCCTTGAACACACTTAATCTCGCAGGTGTGGCTATTTAATGCTCTTTTATGCAGTGATGTCTTGAATGGTTGCTGACTGTAGCATGCGGGTGCTCGTCGCAGACAACCAGTTGTGTGGTTTGGATAAATATGGTGATGGAACGTATGACGCAAGTGGAATCAAGGCTTTGGCTGAGGCACTCGTGTTCAACACGTCCCTGAACACACTGAATCTGCGGGGTAAGAATCCACACACCTTCAGCGTTCCAATTCTTAATGCAGATCCCTAGGCATTTGTGCGAGGACCATGCGCCCTCGGCTTCAAATTACATCCTGCGCTATGGACCGGTGCAAAATAGTAATTGTTCTATTTAGGGTTAGATTAGGGGAGCGTGGTGTTCAACGGGTCCTTGAACAAACTCTACTTGGAAGTAGGTCGGTCACTTCTGATATTTTACTGTTGGTTTCTGTTGATATTTGTGATGGTTAATCACGAGTTGGAGTCTCTTGGCATGTGTGCGTGAAGCATGCGCCATCGGCTTCGTGATGTAAATTTCATCTTGCAGTGCGGACAGGCGCAAAACAATGAATTTTCTAATTAGGGTTAAATTAGGGCGGCATGGTGTTCAACACGTCGCACCTGGGTAGTGAAGGCATTCTATGCTTTTCTCTGCAGTGATAATTCTAAGTTTGGCCAAAGCCACACACTCACTCTTGGTATCATGGTGGTGAGTTCATGCAGACAATGACTTGGGAGATGAAGGCGAAGCAGTGGTGCAGGAGGCCATAAGAAAGCATCCGAATGCCGCCGCGTTCAAGCTTCTCATCTAGGAGCAGGAGAGTGGGTTTCTTGGTCGTTTGAATCAGTGCATAATGCATGTTGATACAGCCAGGGTGATAGTGTGTCTCTGAATAGAATTGCGGTACATTATGCGATGTGATAGAAATGAGAGCGATGCATCAAACAAAACTGTTATACTCATATAAACTTGACACTTCCCATCGATCGAGCTTACCGACACAGTGACTCGTGTACTATAGTGATGTATCAATAATTCTTTGGGGAAGATTTTTGGATTTTGCACAAAAATGAAATTGGTCTTTTGGGGATTGTCAAGCATATCTCAATGTATTATGTGGGGCGACATTTTTGCCGTATTGAATTTTTGAACATATTGAACCTATATCGTAAGAATCTACAAGCCTTGAGCCTTCTCATTTCACAACACGGATCGCTTGGCATGTATGCATTTGCCATGGCATCGGGCAGTAGCACCAGGAGAAAGAGGCAACGCGCACCTCACGCCCCATTGTTCCAACAGGTGGCCAGACCGGCATATCAGTGCCGATGTTCCGCCAAATTCCAACCACCGGCCGGAACAAGGGAGGGAGCGTTAAATCACAAGCTGCCGCCTGGTCGCCACCAATGGGCGCAATAGCTGATGCAGCCGAAGTGGGTAAAACTGCTGCACAAGAGAGGTCGCGATCCTCGCATCCAGGATGCGAACTCGTCCGAGAAACATATGATGTCGTCGCTCTAGGAAAACCTGACTGATAATCATCTGTCATTCTGTCATCTTGTCATGCTGTCATCAGAACTTATTACAGTACAATCACAGTACACACAAATGTATTCCACACCACGACAGAGTCTGTCGGGTGTGGTCATGGATCGCGTGACCGAGAGTCTGCAGTCGACAGTGTCACTGTGTCGACTGTAGTGACTGATTATGTACTCGTATAGCTCAGGACAGAATCTGGCGGGAACACAAAACAATAAAGGTGGCAGTCGTGTTTACTGCCGCCATTCCCTTTTACTATTCAACGATATCAGTGTGATAAGTTATTCACTGTGCTGTGTGTTTTGTAAGATAAATTGTATCTCAGATTATTAGATCTACATTATCCTAGGTTATGGGCCTGGTTACGTGGTAACCTGCGTGGATTCAGTATATGTCAGATCAGAGCCCAGATACAGGTATATACAAGCACACTCGGGCTCGAGAGAAACTACCTACAATGATGGAAGGTAATGAAGAGCCGGAGAAGAAGCCAGAAGTGAATCTGAGTAGAGAGGATCAGTTGTCAGAGCTATTAATGAGGCAAATGGAAATGATGGATATGATGTCCCGTAGGTTTGCAGCCTCAAAGGAGAAGCAGGAAGTAAAAACAACAGCACCACTTATTACTAGTGAGAATGCATCGAAGGTAGTGCAGGCTGTGTTGAAATCCCTGACAACAGTATCAAAGTACACAGGAAGTGAAAGGAATCAGTACGAAGCCTGGACTAGGTTCAGTACACAATTAGAATCAGCAGTGAGTTTCTATCCTGAGTTGAGGGAATTAGTAAACAACAAGGAATCAATCAGTGACGTAGCTAATCTGAAGGATCTGGCTGATATGACACCACAAACCAATCCGTTTGCTGATGACGTTGGTCGAGCACCAAGTATTATTACAGTGACGGGCTCAGCTACAACTGCGAGTGCAGTGCTGTCGGCCGTGCTGATACAAGTGACTGACGGGGATGCTTTTGATCTGGTTCGTCGTTGCGAGCTCGACGGTCTCAAAGCCTATCGGAAACTGCGAGCACGGGTGGAGCCTCAATTATTTGGACAGCTGGCGGCGTCAATGAATCGACTGGCTAGACTCACTGTAAACTCGACGAGCGAGCCCGTGAAACAGCTCAGTTATTTTGGAGACCTGCAATCGTCTATCTGTCAGTATGGTGGAGAAACTTTGGACAGAAGGACCATCGAAGTCGTGGCGCTGGCGTTTGCCGTGTCGGCGTTACCCAGGGAGTATGCAACAGTGGTTGCAGACCTTGGCCGAGAGGCGAAACCCACTTTTGAGTTACTGCTTCAACGTTGTGATTTCTTCTATGTCAATGTCCTGCAGGAGAAAACCCCGTTAAGAGATTATGCTGCACCCGCAGAGCAAGTCGACACAGCAGCGGCTGCTAAGAGCCTAGCGATAGACCGACGACGGCAATCGGAGGAGAGGAAAGCGAACGAGAAGAAACGCCTGGTATGTGCAGTGTGCACTGGTGGACACTCTTCAGAATCGTGCTGGCTTATGTATCCTCAGAAAATGGAGGAGTTTATCAAGAACAACCCGGCGAAGGAGGCGCTATGCAGAGAGCGGTTTGCGAAACGGAAGAAGCGTATGCTGGCTTCTAAGTCTGGTAAGGACACCGAGAGGGCTGCGGCAGCAGTGTCGTCATCACCTGAGAAAATGACGGACGAGGAAATCTGGGAGGCGGAGGAGCATGACGAGGTTCCCTGTGCTTGTGTGGCACTGCAGAACTGTGGTGGTCAGCTCGGAGAGTACACTGGAGACGTGCTAAACGACTCGTGGGTGTACGGAGTATCTCATTCTGAAGAAGATCTAACAGATCTACAACGGGAACTCGCTCCTCAACCGTCTGTGGTTGCCAGCACTGTGGAGGTCGTGCAACGCCGCGTGCTTCACTACGACTCTATGGCTACCAGAACGGTGCTCAATGACCTGACTTTCTTCAAGGGTGGTGCGGTGTGCGCTGAGAAGGCGGTGCAATTCAAAGTCATGGCCGGTGAGGTTACAGACTCGAAGGGTGCCGGTGAGGCGCTCATTAGCCTGTGGAACTATGCAACTGGTAAAGTTGACGTGCTGAGTGTTGAGGCGCAGTATGTGCCTGACTCACCTTTCAATCTCGTGTCTGCAGTGTGCTTGGAGGACAAGTACGGGCTGTACGTCCAGCTTCTTGATCGCGAGTTGGTGAGCACTGGCGGGACGTCTCGATACAAGCTGGTGCGGGACGGGAAAATCTTCATCCTGCCGGAGTATGTCGACGCTGAGGCAGCCTGTCCTACAGTGCATCAGAAGGTCTTCCGTGACGTGGTCAACTGGAAGTTCACTGACTTCGACCGTTGGAATGCGGAGAAGGGACCTTTCGTTGTGGATATGTGTGCTGATAAGCACAATTCGCAGCTGCCGGAGTTCTACTCGGAGGAGAACTCATTCTTCAACCACACGCTGGCGGGACGATCTTTTTCGAACATGCCCTACGTGGACAATTTTATTGGACGGCTTCTGGTGAAAATCTTCACTGACTTCGCGAAGGACCCGGCGCACACCAAGTTCCTCCTGGTGCTACCTCACAAGCCTCATGCTGTCTGGTGGGGACTGACTAAGAAGCTGGAGGAGCTACAGACGTACTCGAAGGGCAGTGTTATCTTCTCAGCATCGAAGGACCAGTGCTATCGTGTGGAGGAGCTGACGGAGTCAGAACCGGGGCGAGTCTGGATACAGGGAACACCTTGGCCAGTGACAGTGTTCTACCTTGACCAGTTCACTGTGGGACGTGTCGATGCCAAAGTTCTCGCTCATCTGCGACTGGGACACCTCTGCGACAGATATATTGACGTCATGGATATGCAAGGTGTGAATCTTGGCGTGAGCTCTGATGAACTGCGTGCCAGTGAGGTGACAAGGTGCTCTGAGCGGTGTATGCCATGCCAGGTCTCCAAGGTGACGAGACCTTCGCAAACTGCGGACCGAGGACGAGTACCCAAGTCGGTGAGGAAGACAGTGGAGAAGAGACAGCCATCATCGCGACTTGGGCAGCTCACTTTCACGGACCACGGTGGTCCGTTCGAGATATCGCTGGGTGGTTATC